>MJUU01025153.1:52384-81487 GCA_002080025.1 Modiolus philippinarum
CGATATAAAGACTTAGTTCATAAATACAATGCAACCTGTAAACATCTAATCAAGGCTGGTATTTCACATCCCTTATTTTACGGTAATGTTTTACATAAGAGTAAAAAATACTTAAACTCGCCTAACAAACTTATAAAACCTTTAAATCGTCTAATTCATAAGGGTTATAATTACGGTATTGTCGTCAAGTCATTACGTATGGCCTTCTTTGGTATTAACATTGATTTTTTGATAGGGTCTTTGCATTTCTAAATTTCTAATCTCTGTATTGCATGGACACGGGTTATGTATTCTGGTATATGCATGAAATCATTATCCTAAACTCCTAACAGGAAGGGATCTTGGTGGAAGCTGTATACTGAGGTTACATAACTTACTTTGTCAGTTGGTAATGGGTCTTGAGCTGGCATGTCAGATAGTAGTCTCTTGTGATTTCATATTTATGTCCGTATATTTAGTTCTTTCAGTTTCATTTTTCACAATTGACTCAGTCCTGTTGCCAACTGAATTTTACTGTTGTTACGATTGTTTTTTTATTTATCACATTGGCTGTAGGGGGAAGGTTTGGGCCCAATAAAACTAGTTTAACCCCGCCGCAGCAGGTTTGCGCCTGTCCTAAGTCAGGAAATCTTGTCTTTTTTCTAGTTAGTTTCACATTCCCCGTTTCCCTTCTTTTTTTCTATTCAAGGGGAACCCTTGTCCAAAGTTCTTTTTGAAATGGGACTAAGAATGTTTTGACTTCAGCTATCAGCAATATGTATCACTTAGAATAACCTCTGCCTAAATTTTAGCCAAGTTGCGACGAAGTCAAACATCTTGCGAAAATTCTGATTAAAGTAAAAGAATTCTTACGCTTATATTCAATTATCTGCACATCTGATGATGATGTACTTATGAAAATAACAAATATTCGCTACTCGACTTTCCCAACTTCGGTGCGATTTCTGATTTTTTTTCAAATTTAACTAGGCATCATTTTCTTGAATATGTTTTATATGTTTTAATGACTTGACTACAATGCAAATATATTAGAATTCCACCCAGTTTGGTTGCTCGGTCTTTTCTTAAAGTGATATTAGTCTTTTCTTTCCTAATATTCTTCCTAGCAACCATT
Organism: Modiolus philippinarum; assembly: GCA_002080025.1. Lineage (NCBI taxonomy): Eukaryota > Metazoa > Mollusca > Bivalvia > Mytilida > Modiolidae > Modiolus > Modiolus philippinarum. The sequence continues at coordinate 53,499 of MJUU01025153.1, forward strand.
GAAAAATATACCAGGTAATCGGATAAACACCAATAAGAAACCCATGAAAAGCTAAGAAGTAAATGTCAAAACAGAATTGTTTAATTCAGAAGAGAGAAAAATATCCTTTACAGCTATATCTTGTTCTTCGAAGTATTTATACGCTGTCGCAGATTTTTACTGGGTATTCCAGTTTCAAAACACTGATATGTAACGGACAAATTTTGGACATGTGTGTTAACGTAAAGATACGAATTTAGCGTTTTACGACATTTAGCAAAGAATTTCACTCAAAACGGTGCTAGGGCCGTCTTGAACTTTCCATGAATTATGAGCAAGATCTAATGGTGACTTCACGAGTGAAGAACAACAATAAAAGCGTTTTTCCTTTGCTTGGTTATATCATTTTGTTTCGTGTGCATTTACTCCATATCCTTTCATTGTGCTTTAAGCTTTGGGATTAAGATTAAGTCAAGCAGGGAATTCAGTTAGAAAGTGTGTATGACCCGCAAATTTTTTAACATATCTGCAAACAGGAGGTAGATGACTAACAGAAGTGGAAATGTGAAGCTTAAAATATACTTAGGCTTACAACAATCAAATCTTTGCTATGCATACACATTCCGAGAAATCTGACGAATTGTTTTCTGAAAAAAAAAAACAAATGTCGTTATACATGGAAAATATATAATGGCAAACATAGAAAAGGAAGAGGCACGGTATAACTCATAATATTGACTATATATCAACTTACTGCAAATAAAAGTAGGAATTTTGAAGAAAAGTTTATTTTAAATTACACTATCAATTAAATTAGAAAACAGACAGTAGATCAGTGACATGCTAGTCTGGGGCATTCTGAAAATATCAATAAATGATTCGGCGAACGGAAACTAGATGGTGCAAAAATGCTAAGAACAGTTCCCCCCAAAAAATTTAAAGTAAATTTATATTCACGATAAGAGTGAGAGTAAATGAATCAAAGAAAAATAGGGAATAAATCTAAATGATTGGCTTATGATATCGCTTATACTTGCTTAGAATAACCAGTTATTGTTGTTATTCATTTTGAAGTCACCACTGTGCAGGCCTTAGTTTTCAGTCCAAAATAAGCTAAATCGATTGCATCAAATGTAGAAGAAAAAAAAAGAAAAAAATTTTGTACACACTTGTATCTCCCCCGTTGAAAAACATATATTTTTATATTCTCATATTTTTATATTCTCATTGAAAAACATATCCATCTAAATGCATGCATCAAATTAATAATAAACAATGCAGTTTTTATCCAAAATAGAGAATTTTAGGTGTATAATAGTTCACGTGTTAGTGGCTGAAATCTAAATGCGGGAAATGCTGACAATACTGATATGGCTATGTAACTACATGTTTCCTAAATATGATATTAACTGACCATCTTGTGACAGTTTAACGAGTTCTAATGTAATGCTTTTGACACAAGGACCTGTTTATTGTGACAAGTGAAACACAACCACCATTAAATTAATGTGTATTAGTTTTATTATCCACCAAAATGATATTCCATTAAAAATAAATACGGAGCGCACCTGTCATTTAGGGTATTTTACACACAACTATATAAGTAGAGAGAAGTTGTAAATTCCATCACTGTTTCGCTAACCATCCAATCCATGTAAGTAGACCTTAGTTAATTTATTTACAATGTACAGTTTTACTCGTTAGCGGTGAAGGTATGAACAAATAATGATTGAAGCAACTAAATGGTAAAAACAATGTTGAGTCAACCTTTCAGTGCAAAAGATTTTCTAACATTAAATTCAAACGTATGCACAGATTATCTGGATTATTTTCAATGAGACTTTGAGACTTTTTATTACACTAAAGGTCCAATGTTTGGTATGAAACTTTTAACTTCTTGTGAATTATCTTCCCTCAATATAGTCTTTATTTCACATGATAATAAGAAATGCTCTTCATCACCTATATCGTTAAAATCGCAGTTTTTTAAACATTTTCTGTATACTGTTTTAATCTTCGCTTGGCCCAACTATCTTTTTAAAATATAGCAATGAAATAATATGAAGTTAAAGCACATGAGACAAAGTATAACTATATCGCTAACTCTCGGTTATAAATTCATCAATTAAAAAACATGTAAGAAAATATCTATCATCAAGGTCAAATTGACGGGGAAGCTAAAATGATATGACTATTAGGAACTCTATATTCATCTTTAATGATTGACTTGAACCACTCTCCTATCGTGAACAAACAAAAAACTTGGAACCTAGTTACATTCTACTTTAATATGTTGCCTTTTTAGCTTTTGTTCGTTTAGTCAATGCTGATTTGGCCTTGTTGTTGGTTTAAATACACATTATTTACATTTTAGAAAAATGATGAAAGTATTATGTCTCGTAGTTCTTTGTGCTGCCAGCACTTATGCCTCCGGAAAATACGGTGGTTGGGGCGGCGGTAATGGCTGGGGATATGGAGGTGGATATAGCGGATATGGAGGTGGAAAAGGAGGATACGGTGGATTTGGATATGGAGGTGGTAGAGGTTACGGAGGTGGATATGGATATGGTGGTGGAAAGGGATATGGAGGAGGATTCTTAGGCGGAAAAGGATATGGAGGCGGATATGGAGGATACGGAGGTGGATATGGATTTGGTGGCGGTAAAGGATATGGAGGTGGATATGGAGGATACGGAGGTGGATATGGATTTGGTGGCGGTAAAGGATACGGAGGTGGATACGGAGGTGGATATGGATTTGGTGGTGGTAAAGGACTCGGAGGTGGATATGGATTTGGTGGCGGTAAAGGATATGGAGGTGGATACGGATTTGGTGGCGGTAAAGGGCTCGGTGGTGGATTCGCCGGTGGTTATGGTGGATTCGGAAAAGGATACGGTGCATATTAAGGTAAATACGTTTTACTTTCCTTTCTGATAAATAAATAAAATTTCACTGAGTAACAAAGATATACAGAATTTCGCTGACATATTTAATTTATAAATGACAAAATTTGTCAAAATTGTAAAAATTGGTTTAGCTCGAAATGCATTCAGTAGTGTTTTAACTATGAAAATAAAGAAAATAATAATAAAAAAAGTGTTTGAAGTTGACATACAACACAATGTTAAGCAAATGGAAAAACGCTTTCATTATTGTTCATCTTGAAGTCACCATGAGGCCCTCAACAAAGAGCAAACAGTCTTACCTCATAGTAAGGTCAAGACGGTCCTAGCACAGGTTTGAGCGGAATTCACTTGCTAATGTTGAACAACATTGCTACATACATGCATCCACTGTTTGCCATCCTAATTGTCATGGATGCAGGTTCGTCAACAAGCATAACATATCGGGCAAAGTTCTCTTACAAACACTGTCATCCGTTGCCCGACATATAAACTATCACAGGGCACTCATTGAGTTGATTGTAATAAAACTTGACAAGTAAAATCGGGAGATGTGGGCAATATATTTTAAAGAGTTCTTCTGCGACAAGTCTTTCTTTTTGATCTACAATTTTTATCCACTACTAGTATTATCCTAAAGAATTAATGGTTTTCCAAACTTGTTAGGAGATCTCAAACTAGACTAACTGACAAAATTGAATGGAATTCAACGAAAAAAACATGGTATTATTCAAGATTTATATCATAAAGTAGTTAGACAAAACATTGGCGGATCCAGGAGGGGGAGGGTTCCGGGGGTTGGAACCCCCTTTTTTTCTTGCAATCATGTACTTTTTAATGAATTCCCTGATTTTTTACTAAGAAATACCCCCAAAATTTTCCTACCCTTCTAAATAGGAACCCCCCTTTTCAAATTCCCTGGATCCGCGCCTGCAAAGGACAATTATACTCTTTAATGTGGAGTTTTGGGGTCAGGGAAAACGTGTTAATATTCCAAGAAAAATCTGGGATTACGTGTAATCACTGGTAAAATCTAGGGATTACACGTAATCCCAAGCAATTTAGTGATTACATGTATTCCCTGATTTTTTAGGGATTACACGTAATCCCCGATTACACAGATACCCTGTAACAAATATACAGATGGCCGGAAAAAATAGTTTATTTTTTTTTAAACAAGAAAGACAAATGTTGAATTTTGATAATGCATTCATATGAAAAATTCTCACATGAACAATTTATGAAAGGATATGGTGTAAATAAACATGAGACCATAACACATATATTAACTCCAACTGCAACAATTTTAATGAGCTCATCAAATTGATTCCTCATCAGTAGCACTAGAACCAAAACATGTTAAATCCACAATTTCAAAAAAGTACACCATAACTGACAAAATAAAAAAGAGCATACACCTCAAGCACGGGGAATCTTTTTATGGACTCCACACTGATCGAGAGTATAGTGACAGCCCTTTGCCTGGATCTGTGTGCAATCACTGACCAATAAAACTATTTTCGTTTTTAGAATCTACATGTACATGTATGTTTTATTCACTAACGATGGAACAAAAATTCAGTGCTTTATGTATCTACATTTAATGTATAACCTGATGACAGTATAAAATCAAAGCTCCGATGGAGCTGAATCTCGAAGCCCTGAAAATCTACACGTGGCAAAACTTCGTAGTCATCCATAGAACTGCTGCATACGTCTGCATGAATTAAGTTATTCCGGAAAACGTGAAAATAATCGGATTGTGTGATTTCGGCATGTCGATTTCATTGCTATAAATATATGACATATATGCAATACACTGTCTCAGGTTTCATCTTTGACAAATAACTGCGCGACAGGCTCGTTGATCCGAGACGCAATATAAAAAAAACGGGTAATTTGATAAACATGCATATTGTTTTCAATTTAATAAAACAACACCATATTCAACTCAAGAAAATGAAGAAATATAACTTAGAAACACAATGTATACGATTTTGAAAGAAACTTGCGCACTATATTTAAGCACGAAGATCATCTTTTAGTGCTGTTAATAGGCTTGAAGCCTCACGTGATTTTTTTCTTGTCATATTAACAACTCTCCAGCCATTTCATGGCTTCGAGATAAAAATCCATACTTTCTGCTTCAAATGCTGACTTTTTATTTTTACTTTGTATTTTTCAGAAATGGGCAGGAACCAGACGACTTTATAAGTTGAAAATCCGTTTTGTGTTTTTTACGATTGTTACTCCGTATATTTATTAGTTTTGCAATGAAATAAATATTTCACAAAAACTATCTTACAATGTCTCAGATTACGCATGACATGCACTTATTTTGATAAAGGTCTCGGTCTTTGCACAGGAATTTGCTTCCGTTATTATACTATCAATGTACGGTCGAATAAAAAATCACCTTTTCAGTCGACCGTACACTGATAGTGTTACCCTTGTGGCCCTTGTAGATAAAAATGCACTCTCTCCAACAACACATTAAAATAGCATGGACAGCAAAACTTTTGGAGAGCTATCCGTCTCGTCTCGAATAACCCATGCGACCAAAAGTTCGACGCTTTAACGAGAACTCCCCAAAAAGCTTTGGATTAAGGATCCCAAAGACCTGCTTCGGATTAAGGATATAAATTGGTTGAAACCATGAAGCTTTAAGATTAATGTCATTGGTCTCGATTGAAACACGAGTCCCAAGGTATCGATTTACACTACTTTGGCTATCTCATAGATGTGCGAAAAGTATTCGAATTTTTCAATATTTCACATAATGTAAAGGCAGTTGGGTATCAACCACCGAATGAAGTGGAAGCACGCTATTTAAGAGAAAAGGTGGTGAAAGTTTTGGTTATTTTCTGTCAGGAGCATGTGGACCCATCTTTGAACATGAGGCTCCGTGGTGTTCAAATGATTACGATAGATGCTTTGCCATGTTCATTAGAACCAAGTTTGATCTTCAAAGTACAAAAATGTCATTATGCATCTGAAAACTATATCCAAAATCTACTTCAATGACAAAATTAAAGTCCAACTTTATGGAGTACAAAAATACAATGAAATTAACAAGCATTCGTATAAAATACTAGAGAAACAACAACACACTAAGATTGCCTACTTTGATTGTGAATAATTTTGGGTAAAACAGAGCAAAGATTTTGCCAATAACTCAATCAGAAGAGATTTTGACTCTTGTAAACACCAAAACACGGCGCCATAACTATATTTCTAAAGCTGAACCAGAGGATGACATATGCCCCCGAGCAAGGTTAAGATCAAGTGTGGTTTCTTAGTAATAATGTTTATGTTTGTAAGACATATATGATGCCCCCGCAAATATTTTGGATGTGTACCTTGACTACCCTCTATGACAAAATAGCAAAACAAGCAGGTTCAACAATGAACTAAGTATATTCATCAGAAAAATGCACCAAAAATCAAATTCAACACACAACAAAAGGCACATCCTCAATATAAGTACTGGTGATATGCAAATAACGACTTCCTATATATACTGTAAGTGTTCACAGTTGACCGGCAAACTGTGTACTCTGTAGGTCAAATTCATTGAAAAAGACTTAGTTCAATAATATATATTTGTCGGAAAAATGTTCATATTCAAAAATCAATAACTAAAATCACATCTGCAATATATGTACAAACCTAGAGATGGGATGTTGTCTCCTAAACATTTACTCCATTTCCTTTCTTTTTCATAAATGATATGCCAAATAAAACTTTCCTTCCATAAAAACTGGAGGAGGTGTTGGTCGGACAAACTGTTTACTCCCTGTGCTAAAATCGCAAAAGATTCACCATAATCATACTAAATTTTTGCGCCTGTCCCAAGTCAGGAATATGTTGGTCATTGGCTTGTCCTTGTCTTCTTATAAAATTTTAGTTTCTTGATATTTGGGTTATTGGATGTGGTTTGTTTCCATTGATTTATCCACCCTTTTTACCTTTTTGGGGCCATTTAGGGCTTACTATATGGTGTGAGGTTCTCACTGTGTTGAAGACCATATGGTGACCCCTAGATGTTTTGTTTTTTGGTCGTTTTAACCTGGATATGGGATGTTGTCTCCTTGACATTTACCCTATTTCCTTTCTTTTTCATAAAAGGCACATCTTCCATGCTTGCAAATGATTTGCAAAATCAAAACTTCCTACCATAAAAACTGTTACAGGAGAAATAGCCAGAACAAACAATGCACCCCCTGCGATGTACGGACAGGGGTAAAACAATGCCCTGAATTTTCGTTGCGGATATTTAAACTTTACCTCAAAGAAAACTGAAATTGTCATTTAAAAACCCATAAAATTTGAAGATTTTGCCTAATTAAGGGGTAATAACTCTGGAACAAAAAATCCAATCATGATCAAAATCGAAGCTGACCTGTGTATTTTGTAATTAAATTTGTCATATAATATTAAAATTTTCTCTCAAAGCAAACAGTAGTTATCATCCGGAAACCGTAAAATTTATAGATTTTGCTAAAATCAAGGTCAAAAACTCTGGAACACAAAATCCGATCACGATCAAAATAACACTTAACCTGTAGATGCATTAACCTGTATCTAATGAACAGAAAGATTGTCCCTAAATATTAAAATTTTCCCTCAAAGCAAACTGAAGTTATCACCCGGAAACCATAAAATTTACAGATTTTACCTAAATCAAGGGCAATAACTCTGGAACACAAACTCCGATCACTTAACCTGTATTTAATGAACAGAAAGATTGTCCCTAAATATATAAATTTTCCCTCAAAGCAAATTGAAGTTATCATCCGGAAACCAATAAAATTTACAGATTTTGCCTAATTCGGGGTAATAACTCTGGACCGCAAAATCCAATCAAAATCAAAATCAAACTTGATCTGTATTTTGTAATTAATAACATTGTCTCAAAATATAAACATTTTCTCTCAAAGCAAACTGAAGTTATCATCCGGAAACCATAAAATTTACAGATTTTGCCTATATCAAGGGCAATAACTCTGGAATGCAAAATCCGATCAGGGTCAAAATCGAACTTGACCTGTATTTTATGAAAAGAAACATTATCTCAAAAGATTAAAACTTTCCTTCAAAACAAACTCAATTTATCATCCGGAAACCAAAGTGTGACGGACGGACGGACAAGAGGAATCCTATATACCCCCACCTTTTAAGGCGGGAGTAAAAAGTAAAAAAGGCCAACTAAAGACAGTTGTGACCACGTTTGGTTCAGAATGGTCGAGTAGTTTCAGAGGAGAAGATCTTGGAACGGATCCAAAGTTAAACTAAGCGCTTCACAGGCTGCCATTTTGGATAAGTTGCAGACTTGTTGGACACAATATTTAATTTTTAAGAAGGACCACTGAAGGACTGTTGTGACCAAGTATGATTCTAGTTGGCCAAGTAGATTAATAGGTCTTTGAATTTTCCAGTAGGGTTCAATGTTAATTAAATACCCAACTGGCGACCATTTTTAAGATGAGGTGAAGACTTGTTGAACACATTTTATAAAAAGGGACCAGAAAAGAATTATTGTGACTAAGTTTGATTCCAATAGGCTTTTTGGCTTCAGAGGAGAAGATCTCTGAATCCTTTCCCATTTTGTGCAAGGTTAAATAACGTGTACTGCTGGCGGCCATCTCGGATCTGATGCAGACTGGCAAGACATGTTTGTATAGAATTGTGACAATTTGATCAATAAAGGGTAATACTACCTTTATGGGTATTTAGATTTTCCTCACTATATTCAGGTGGGTAGAATTTGATATGCTTAACATTTTTACAAAAAAAAAAAAAAAAAATGACCTCTATCTATTATAATATTTCTGTTAAAAAATATGCTAATGGCTATAAGAGACTGAGCCTGTATCACTCACCTGACAAGATGTTTCTAAGCCGTATCTATGCTGATGACCAAAAATGTTTTCCCATAGGGTCTAATTATGAATTATGTACATGTTCTCTGGCAGCCATGGTTTTGTCAGATCAAAATGAATTAGGTAATCTTTGTAAAGATCTCTCCCTACATTATTCCAATAAAGTTAAGATAATTGCTTCAATGATTTGGAAGTAGATGATTGTTAAACTATGTTCAGCGCTGACAGCAAATGTTTTTCTACCAAGCAATCTGTGTAAAGGCCCTCCACACATCACTCCTGTAAAGTTTGGTTTAATTTGCTTCAGTGGTTTCAGAGGTGATTTTTCCCATAGGGTCCAATGTTAAAACTATGCTCTGGGCTGGCTGCCATTTCTTCCATCGGATCAGGAATAAATGAGCAATCTTTGTAAGGATCTCCCTGGCATCGAAGTTTGGTTGAATTTGCTTCAATGGTTTCAGAAGAGAGGATGAAATCTGAATCTCCCATAGGGTACAATGTTAAACCTAAGTTCTGCACTGGCTGCCATGGAACAAAATGAGCAATCTTTTTAAACGGCCTTCCATACATTCTTGTAACGTTTGATTGAATTTGCTTCAGGAGTTTCAGAGAAGATCAAATTGTGATTTTCCCCATAGGGTCCATTGGTAAACCTATGTGCCGTTCTGGCTGCCAAATTTTTTGTCAGATCAGATCAAAATGAGCAATTTTTGTTAAGGGCCTCTAATACATCATTCCTGTAAAGTTTAATTGAATTTGCTTCAGCAGTTTTTGGAAGAGAAGACAAAATTTTTTCTTTCAAAGCCCTTTGGTACAGGTGAGCTAAAATTTTGAAAATTTTACAAAAAAGCACAACAAGGGGACGAATATTTGATTTTTAGGGGAGGGTTTGGGCGATTCTGCCAAGAAAATTATTTATTTTCATGAAAATCTCGAAAAAATTATCTATTTTCACAAAATGTAACCTTCGATTATTTAATTGCATTTGCAACAAAAAAAAAAAAATTCTTCAAATCAAAATTAAATTATTTATTTTCACGAGAAGTAGGATCAGGATTAGACTATTTATTTTCAGTGGCACAAAAATTAAATTATTTATTTACAAAATCGCCCCCCCCCCCTCCCGAAAATCAAATGGTCGTCCCCTAACTAGCAAATGGGTCATCAAATTTTTCTTCAAAATCACAAGGTCATGCCGACCTCTTTTACTTGATGGTGATTTTTTTTATATCTGTAATCGTTTTTATGCTCCCGTCATGGCCTAACCAAAGAATCTTACGGTGGCCATTAAACTATTAAATTGAGGTCGAGGACAAAAGTTATTTGCCATACAGACATATGCAAAAGAAGCTTCATACTAAATCTCATCGACCTACCGCTGGCAGTTATTGAGAAATTGATCTAATCAGAGAAACTTAACATGGACCCTCGTCCATGCAAATGAGTTAAAGGTAACATGATTTTATGGGATTTTGTCTAGTTACATTTGTTTGTATACTATTGTTTGTTCATTGGACACTGTTTCACTAAAGATTACCACATAGTAGGTACTGTCTGATAAACAGATAGAAAAACAAGAGATGTCAGAGGACAACATAGGATTAAAGGGATCACAATGCATAATACATCTGAAAGTTAATATACATTTTCATAATTGTATTGTTCTTAATAATTTTAAAATGTGATTTAAGGAAGCCACATGCCAAATACGAGAAGCAGAATTCATTTGTTTTATTTGTAAATTGAACTCAGGTCAATGTCAAAATGTCCATAACTATGGTACTGCCAGAATGAACTCATCATAGGGAAGTCACATATCAAATTTAAACACCTTATCCTTAAACGGCTTACTTCTAGAAGCAAGAGTTAAGTTGAAAAAAATTGCCCTCAGGGCAAGGTCAATGTCATAGGGTAAACCAGAAAACTCTCGTCATAATGTAGTAACATACCAAATATGACCACCCAAATACTAAATGTCTACCCACTGAAGGCAAAGTGATTTAAAAATAAATGGGCTCAGGGCAAGGTCAAGGTCAAAATGTCTAAAAATATGGTGCCGCCAGAAAGTATCATCATAAGGTAGTCATATACCAAAATTGAACACCTTACCACTAAATGTCTACATTCTAGTAACAAGGAGAAAGCTTTTTAAAAATTGCAATAAGGGCCAGGTCAAGGTCAACGTTAAAATACCTACAAATGTGGTACCACAAGGAAGCTATCATCATAAATGACCAAATACCGAAGCCATTGTAAATTTTGATTCTGAAGGAAGTCATCTACTAATTATGAGCCTCAAAACGTCTACATTCTAGAAGAACGGTTGAATTTTTTTTTAATTTGCCTAAAGGGCAAGGCCAAGGTCATAATGTCTGCAAATATGGTACCATAGAGAGCTTTCATCATAAGGAGGTCACATACCAAATATGATTATCCTACCACTAAACCACTAACTTCTAAAAGCGAGATTCAAGTTTTTAAAAAATAACCCTTAAGGAAAGGTCAAGGTCAAAATGTCTACAAATATGGTACATGTGCCACTAGAAAGGAAGATACATACCAAATATGAACCAGTAAAAGCCTACCTTCCAGCGGCAAAATTAAAGTATTTTTCTTAAAAATTGCCCTAAAGGCAAGGTCAAGGTCAAAATGTCTATAAGTATGGTACCACAAGAAAACTCTCATCACAAGGAAGTATCAAATCGGATATCAAAATCCTTGCTCTCAAGGTCTCAATTCCATAACAAGGGTAAAGTTTTGCTAAAGCAGACACCAACGCCGAAACTGGGGGTGTGATAATAGCTATCCGAACATTCGCCCCGGCAAGCTAAACGAGGATAAAAACTAGAGCTGTCGCCGAATGGCAAGCAATTATGCCCAGCTTACTGAGCCCTGAATCAATAGGGTAAGTGCAACTTATGTATGTGTGGATACAATACAGGTGTGGACACAGTACAAGTATGGACAGAAAATACCTCCTTGTTTTTTCAAGAAAATATACACTTGAATTATCTCCCTTTCAAAATTTCGATCAGCAACCATATTTCCATGTGGTCAGCCCTTAAATCATTTCTATTGGTGTAAGGCAACCTTTCTGTAAAGTTTCATCCAATTTGAGGCATTTATAATTTTTATGCCTTTTTCAGTTTCCATGACAACGATGGCCATTTTGAAAATTCTGAGCCAAAAAATCATTTCTATGGGCGCTAGGCAACCTTCCAGTAAAGTGTCATCCAATTTGAGACACTTTAATTTTTCCCGCTTTTTTTCAGTTTCCATGGCAACGGCAGCCGTTTTCAAAATTCACAATGATGTGTGTGTGTTTACATCTAATCATTATAAGTTAGATTCCTTTGAAGTTGTTGAAATTTGCTTGCAAAGTTTCTGAGAAACATCAAGAGTTGTATTTATTCTTACGGACAGACGAATGGACAGACAAGGGTAAAACATTATGCCCCACAACTTTTAGTCGCGGGGGGCAGTCGCGGGGGGCATAAAAATGGAAGATTGTACCCCCGCCTCCTTGAAATCAAACCCCTTAATTATTAAAGGCATAAATATGTACAATATATATATATATATATATATATATATATATTAAATGAATATAAAATATAATTTGTGTCCTTTGCTAAATAAGCATTGGAAATGGTTTGAATTTGATAGTTCAGAGTTCCAACAAAATAATCTGAGAATCGATCTTATTTAAAATAATAATCTATTTTTAGCAACTATGACCTTAACCCTGGGAGGCGGAGGGCACCGACCCCAAAATATATAGGGTTCTGTCTTGTGTGATAAGTAAGCATGTACCCAAGTTTGGTTTATAATCCATTGAAGAATGCTCAATTAATCATCCAGAAACCCAAACTTTGTTAAAATTTTTGTCTATTTTTTGCAACTGTGACTTTGACCTTGGGGTACCAACCCTGAAGTTCATAGAGTTCTGTCTTGGGTAATACGCAAGCATGTGACCAAAGTTGGCTTTGACTGATGTAGGATATTCAAGTTATCATCAGGAAACCAAATTTAGTTTTTAGCATATGTGACCTTTACCTTGGGGGTACCAACCCAAACTCCATAGGGTTCTGTCTTGGATGATAAGCATGTGACCCAAGTTTGTTTTTGATCTCATGCACGATACTCAATTTTCATCTGGAAACCAAAATTTTATTGGTCCATTTTTAGCAACTGTGAGATTAGTGTAAACAATAATTGTATTCAGTGAACAAAGTATACGTGCTATTTAATAATATGGGATTAGCCTTGGAGGTACCGACCCTGAAATCGATAGAGTTCTGTCTTAGGAGATAAGCAAGCATGTCACCAAGTTTTGATATGATGCAAGTTACTCAAATTATCATACGGAAACCATAAAGATGGACTTATGAACGGACAAAAGGATTAACGCCCCGACCGCCTAGTGGCAGGGGACATAAAAATATTTAATTTTATGATTGCTAGTAAATTAATCTTCTGGTAGATAACTGTCATGATAATATCAATTTGATTTATGAAATCGTATTCAAGAATTAACAATTTACAAGATTTTCCCATTTGGTCCAATGTTAAACTAAGATCTGCAGTGGCGGCATTCCTGGAATTATGTCAGACATATGTAGAAGTTGCAGTTTTTGATAAAATTATCACCTTTAATAATCAAACTTGGCCTCTATCTGAAAGGGTTTTTGAACAAAAAGACAATATGTATATAATGAAAAACAGCCAATCAAAGATTGCGATCCCCCGCTACCCTTTTTGGACCCCCCCCCCTTATAAAAAAAGACAAGTGTTTTTTGAATCTAAATTAATCATCGTAACTGTAAAACACCAAAACGATATGGTTGCTAGGTAGAATTCCAAAAAATAATGGGTCTTTGAGAGTTTCAGGAACTTTACCAAAATTAGAATCAAAGATTTTTGCAACCTGGCTATTGAAAATCATCATGTTTACTGTAAGGAATTGAAAGAGATATGGTTGCTAGGTAGAATTCAAAAAAAAAAATAATGAGTCTTTGAGAGTTTCAGGAAATTTACCAAACTTATAATCAAGGATTTTTGCAACCTGTCTATGGAAAATGATCATTGATACTATGAGGCATCAAAAAAGATATGGTTGCTAGGTAAAATTCCAAAAAGAAATCGGTCTTTGAGAGTTTCAGAAAATTTACCAAAATTAGAATCAGTCATTTGCACTCTGATTATTGAAAATGATCTTCACTACTTTAAGGAATTGAAAAAGATATGGTTGCTAGGTAGAATTCCAAAAAACAGTAGGTCTTTGAGAGTTTCAGGAAATTTACTAAAATTAGAATCAGAGATTTTTGCAATCTGACTATTGAAAATCATCATTGAAACTTTAAGGCATCAAAAAAAAATATGGTTGCTAGGTAAAATTCCAAAAAGTAATTGGTCTTTGAGAGTTTCAGGAAATTTACCAAAATAAGAATCAAAGATTCTTGCAACCTGACAGTTGAAATTAATCCTTATAACTCTAAATAGTTGAAAAAGATGTGAGTAGTATATAAGCACCGTTGGGTTCGGATTTGTCGAGGAGCTGGTCGAGGAGCGGTCGAGGAGACACTGTATTAATACTGTATTAATGCCTTTGTATTCGAGGAGCTGTCGAGGAGCTGATGTACTATTAGTGTTGACCTTTGGCTTCGCCATATGTGTTTTGCCTTTAGCTTTGGTCTCGCCTAGTCAGGTGCTTATGTACTATTATTCGATGGCTTCGGATCTGTCGAGGAGCTATTGTTTTAATAGTATTATTCTATGGCTTCGGATTTGTCGAGGAGCTAATACTATATTCTAACACTTCGGATCTGTCGAGGAGCTAATGTTTTAATCGTATATTCTATGGCTTCGGATTTGTCGAGTTTGGCCTTGCCACATGTGTCGCCTTTGTTTTGGTTTCGCCATGTAAGATGCTTTTATTATTGAAGCTTGGGTCTCTCCTTAAGTCAAAAATATAAATTAGATATGCAAATGAGATAGATACTGGTGTTTAACCATAATCATAACCCTAGACCCTAACCAACCGTAATTCATACTCTATTTTTAAGACCTTAACATTAACCTTAGATCTTAACCGTTTGATTTAAACATATTTATTTACTTATAACATACATCAGTCATTCTCAAAATTATGTCCCACTTCCATAGCAGAAATGTGAAAAAATATTATTTTAAAGAAACATAAAATGATGATTTTTTCGGGAAGTATTGTCATTTTGGAGTCTACCTATAAAATTTCCTCCACATATCTCTTTGAATTATTTTTATACAGCAATTTTAGAAGAACCCCTTAAATCCTTGGTAACGGATGTTAAACAGACTACCAGTAATACAATTACGTGATTTTGAACATCGATACCCTGAAATATCATTAGAAAATGTAATGATATTTTTGAATACAAGCATATATAGCAAACAAAAAATTTGTTTACATTGTCGGACAATTTTTTCTGTGCAAAATCGCTGTACAAAATCATAATAAAAAATGTTCAAAAATACATCAATATTTTATGATCTTTGATTTATTTATTTTTACAATAAATCGACGCTGTCGCTCTCTTCCTTGGATGTTTTAATTTTTGTAAACTTTAAACCTCAGCATGTTTGTAATATAATGGCAATTTGAAATAGAGCGAAATCTCATTGTAACGGATGTTAATCATTGCAATTGGAAAAGCCTCTTAAATGAATCAAATCTCCTGAAGTGACCATTTCTCAATGGAAGACCGTCTCTCGGATTACGATCACATGATTTGGGGAAAAGTTTCATCATTTACTGTTTGGCAATCCTGCTTCTGTGAACGATTCCCCTTTCACTAAAGATATTACTACATGACCAAATTCATCATATACATTTTGTGTGAACATGTGTCTCTGGCTAAATCGAGCACTGAGATAAAGGAGACCAAAAATGAGTATCAGTTCTGTTTTTACTTTTACGACGGAACGTAAAAACATGAACAATTCAAAGTCACCAGTGCTCCTGAAATGTTGGTAACGGATGTTAATTTCTACAAACGTGAATCATCTTCTGTATTCGAGTTTCAATTCTATCACAGTAGGCCTCTGCCATTTTAGATATTCTTTTAATTATTCCTTTATATTTTTGCGATTGTTCATGTATATTGTTCACCCTGCCAAACTGTTAAATAGAAAATACTTTAACATGTCTCCTCCTTTTAACAGAAGGCTAACAAAATGTCCCCCTTTGAACATCTTTTCGTTAGATATTGCATCAAAAGACGTTCAAATGAATATAGTATAATTTAACAATTGTATACTATTGATACAAATTATGATCAATGTTAAAATTCATAAAAATTCACGAAACTATGAAGAATTTTCTTACAAAATAATTTTCGTTACAGTTTTAACATCCGTTACTTTTTAGCCATAATTGATAGTTTGTGTTTCGTTCGTTTTCTGTCCAATAAACGTGCTCTTTTCAACTAGTGATGAAAATATGTGGACAAAGTCGTTGATTATCTACAGTAGGTTAACCAGTTGACCAAATTCCTTCCCAATCGGACTGTGCTGGAAATATTACAACCTTATCAAATAATTTCATAAAGAATCCTTAATTTGGGTATAATTTCGATTCGTCATTGCTTTCTACATTATTGGAGTTAATATTATTATAACAAATGCCTAAATTGAGATTCGTGAAAAGCAGGAATTTTTATTTTGTGTCCAGTAATTTGGTCACGCTTGTTAATTGTAACGGAAGTTAATGACCCTCCCAATATTTTGACTGCTGACTGGACAGAAACTCTGACATGTAACTGATTCTTGCATTAGTCTAATATATCTGTATGTTCCCTTAAGATCTACTGCAAACAAACTCCCTAAACATGTTACATGACTAACAAACCTTGGTCACGGATGTTAATTTCTTATTGGCGACAAGTTTCAAAATGACAAATAAAAGTTCATATGGAAAAAAGTCAAGTATCGATGCCAGCATTTCTATTCCAGTTGAACATAAGATGTCCTCAACATACATTTTTCTCCATTTTTCCTGAATTATCACCAAGTTATAACTTGTTTTTGCGCATTGCTTTCTCGGTTACGCTTGTTAATACAAAATTAGGGACAGCTTGAATAGTAAATTTTCAAAGTTTTATACTTTAAGGTGTCTGTTTCTAGTTGCATACACTAAAAAACAAAGTGGCTTCCGTCTAAAAAGTTAGTTGTAAAATATCAAAAACCCGGTTTCAATAATTACGACGTCAACCCCAAAAATTAAATTCTGCTAGCGACATGGAATTTTAGATAAAATTTGGTTGTTTAAATCCAGCTTGTGCCAAAATTGTTGATAGTGTCATGCTACTGTTGGTTAATTTGTTTTCTTCAGATGTGTGACAAAACAAAATAACGTTTTGTTTATAAAAGAAAAGTATTTTTTACAATTTTTTTAACCAAGGACAGTCATATTACGATGTGGGTCACAATTTTGAGAATCACTGACATGCAATACAATTACAAAGATGATCTTAACCGTTTGCTGTTGTGTTGTTAGATAAGCAGTAATGTCTTTGTTCAGATATGTTATGACTTACACTATTCAACTCCAACCTTAACCCAAGCTTTTATTTTTTGTTCTTTTACCCCATCCCTAACTTTTTTATTTGTGCTTGTCTCTCTTACCCAGTGACCTGACCTTAATTTACGCTTTATACTTACACTAATCCTAACCTTTATCCTGAACCCTAATCGTCTTACTTGTGTATGCATTATGTTGTGTTCTAACAATTCTTATACATTCGTTTTCTGATTTTGTTGTCTTTGTTCACGACTAACCCTAATCATTTTTTTTATTTCTATACCTCCATAGTTACTTCCCTTTTTTATTGTTATTCTAATATTCTCAATAACCCCCTTTTATCCAACCTCTAAATCTAACCTAAGCTTTTATGACAACTCTTTATTCATTATTTTATTTTCGAATGTTATTCTAATATTCTCAAACCATTGTAGATAATCATTTTATCTCTATTTTTAGTTGCAATGACAACTCTACATTCATTTATTTTTTCGAATGTTATTCAAATATTCTGTATTGAAGTTATCTCCCTAAACCAAACCTTAACACTAACCCAAGTTCCTATGACAACTCTTTATTCATTTATTTTTTTTTCGAATATTATTTTAATATTATCGTGTTGTCCCCCTTTTACCCAACTTCTAACCCTAACCTATGTTGCTATGACAAGTCTTTATTTATTTTTATATTTGAATGTTATTCTGTTTTTTATTTCTAACTATTACAGTTATTTATTTTTCTTTATTTATTTGTTATATTTTCGAATGTTATTATAATATTCTCAAACTATTGGAGTTATCTCTCTTACCCAACCTCTAACCATAACTTAACAGTTCATATAGATGTCATTATGTTGTCATGTTTTGTTTTGTTTGTTTTCATATTTAATGTAGCTGGTTGTGTTTTCATGCAACAGTCCATATTTGGTTTCATTCTTAGTTGTGTCATTAGTCATATTTAATGTAGCTGGTTGTGTTTTGGTGTTCAAGTTTGCATTTATTGTTGTGTTTGTGTTCATACTTAATGTTATGTTTCGTGTTTTGGTATAAACACCCGTGTCAATGTTTGCATATTTACATATCTTGTGTCGTTAAATGTTCATATTTGACATTTCTACTAGTATTTAGTGTTCACATCAGTGTGTTTTCATATGTTGTATCAGTTCATGTTCATGTTTTAACATTAATGCATGTATTTTTGTTCATATCTCATGTTACATGTTGGGTTTTGATATTCAAGTTCTCATGAATGTGGTTAATCTATAATGTTTTGTTGTGTTATTGTTCATGTTTAATGTATCTTGTTATGCTTTCATGTAACAGTTCATATCATTATGTTGTCATGTATTGTTGTCTTTGTGTTCATATTATGTTTTGGTGTTCAAGTTTGCATTTGTTGTCATTTATTGTTGTGTTTGTGTTCATACTTAACGTTATGTGTCGTATTTTGATGTCAAGGTTCACATTTGTTTTTATATTTTGTTGTATTTCTTTTCATATTTTATGTTTCATAGTATGTTTCTGTGTTAAAGTTTACATTAATGTCATTATGTATCACCTTTTATGTCACTTGATGTCGATGTTATAACGTTTGGTGTCATGTTTTGATATCAAAGTTCACTTTTGGTTTCATACTTTGTTGTGTTTGTGTTCATACTTAACGTTATGTGTCGTGTTTTGGTGTTAACATTCGTGTCAATGTTTGCATGTTTACATATTTTGTGTCGTTTAATGTTCATATTTAAACATTTCTACTTGTATTTGGTGTTCACATCAGTGTGTTTTCGGTGTTTTAACTGATGTTGTATCATTTCATGTTCATGTTTTAACATTTATGCATGTATTTTTGTTCATATCTCATGTTACATGTTGTGTTTTGGTGTTCAAGTTCTCATGAATGTGGTTAATCTATAATGTTTTGTATCATATTATCTTGATATTTTAAGTTTCATCTTTTGTTTTTCATATCAATGACTATATGTTGTCATAATGTTTGTCATTTCATTGGAGATTTCAAGTTATGTTTCAGTTTTATCATTTAAGTTCATATATGAATGTCGTTTATTTTTCATATTTCAATGTTTCTTATTATATTTTTGTTCATATCAGTGTTAATGTTCATATTATGTTTTATATCACTTTATAGTGTCATACTTAGCGTTAGGTGTATGATTTGGTGTTCATATTCGTATCAATGTTCATATGTTTACATATCTTGTGTCAGATTATGTTGATGTTTCAATGTTTCTGTTCGTATTTGGTGTTTACATTCATTTGTTGTATCATTTACTGTTGATCTTTTACTATTAATGCTTGAATATATTGTTCATATTGTTTGTAATATCAGTTAGTTTTCATATTTTGTGTCGCTTAATGTTCATAGTTCAACATTTCTACTTGTATTTGGTGTTCACATCAGTGTGTTCTCATATGTTGTATCAGTTAATGTTCATGTTTTAACATTACTGTTTGTATTTTTGTTCATATTTCATGTTGCATGTTGTGTTTTGATATTCAAGTTCACATGAATGTGGTTAATCTATAATGTTTTGTATCATATGATCTTGATATTTTAAGTTTCGTCTTTTGTTTTTGTGTAAATATTCATATCAATGACTATATGTTGTCATAATGTTTGTCAATTCATTGGAGATTTCAAGTTATGTTTTAGTTTTATCATTCAAGATCATATGAATGTCATTTAATGTTTCTGATTATATTTTTGTACATATCAGTGGTAATATTCATATGTTTTATATCAATTTATGGTCATACTTAACGTTAGGTGTATGATTTAGTGTTCATATTCTTATCAATGTTCATATGTTTGTATGTTTTGTGTCTTTTAATGTTGATGTTTCAAGGTTTCTGTTCGTGTTGGGCTTTTAACATTTATGCTTGTATTTGGTGTTCACATTCATAGGTTTTCATAGTTTGGGTCAATTCCTTGTCATAGCTGACGTTATGTTTATATTATTTGGTTCACATTCGTGTTAATGTTCATAGGTTTAGATGTTTTATATCAATTTATAGTCTTAGTTAGCTTTATGCTTATGTTTTTGTGTTCATTTTGTCGTCCGTCTCTATTTGTTTTCATAGTTTGGGTCAATCTATTGTCATAGCTGATTTTATGTTTCCGCTTTTAGTGATTCAATTCACGTTTTCATATTTTGATATCTATTTGTCTTCACTTGATGTTTCGTGTTCCACTTAACATTCATATCTTAATATGCCTATATATTTATGTTCATTGTCATGAATGGTCTTATGTTCATATCATGTTATTTATGTTTTGTGTCAGTTCATAGTTGACGTTATTTCTTTGTTTAGCTTACATTAATGTTGTTAAGTTGTCATGTTCTGTTGTGTTTGTGTTCAATTTCATGTTGTATCACTTCATATTTATCCTTATGTTTGTATTTGTAGTTCATATTGTTTCAATATCTATTTGTGTTCATAGTTTATGTCAGTTGATAGTCATAGCTGACGTTATGCTTCCGCTTTTAGTATTTCATTTCACATTAGTTTTCATATTATCTTCGGTATCAATTTGTTTTCATAGTATCACTTAATGTTTATTTCCATTTGTTGTTATCATTCATATCAAAGTGTTGCCATATGTTATGTGTTCATTCATTATGTTCATATCCATGTCATTGATGTTTTGTGTCAGTTCATAGTTGACGTTTTATATTTTCAATGAAATCTGATATCAGTATGAATAGGGTAACAGATCTAATAAGGGTTAAGTTATAAAAAAAGGATTAGTTTAGAGATGCCTAAGACTTAGCTGTGATTAATAAAGCCCAAGGTTAAGGGTATGGATAATGTTATACATTATTAGAGAATAGGGTACGATAACAGTTCAGTTTAGTTTAGGGATACTTTTGTTAGGGTAAAACTAATTTCATCATTGGGGATGATACCATTATTAACGTTAGTGTTTGTTTGAAAGCTTTAGGTTAGGTTATCATTAATAAATAAAATTATTTTCAAGTGTAAGATCAGTATTATTTAAATCCTTTGGGTTAGGATTACATACCGGTATATATAAATGATTAGTGATAAGTTATGGTTCAGGTTAGGGTTAAATTTAATGAAAGTTAGGGTAAGGTAGTTCAGATTGGAAAAAATAAACCATAAAGTTGTTGGGATATCTAATAATTAACCAAAATAGATATAGCATTAAAATAAATGAATAAACAAATATAATAATCATGAAAAATCAATAGAAAGAAAAAAAATTTATGCAAAAATAATAAATAAAATAAATAATTATAAATATTGGTAATAATAATAATAGTTGATAAATAAAAATAATAAATAATAAATTAAAAAGGAAATGAAAAATAAAATAAATGTAACAAAAAAATTAATTGATATAATAAGTAAAATATTAATTAATTCAGATTATAAATAAATTAACTAATAGATAATGAAAATAATAATGAAATAATAAATTATGATAAAAAATAATAAATTAAAAATGAAATAAAAAGTAAATAAAATAATAATGAAAGTAAATAATAAATATTGTTTAAAATAATAATGAAATAATAAAATAATATAAAAGAATAATAAGAATAAAAAATAATAATAAATTAAAAATGAAATAAAAAAAATAAAAGTAGTAATAAACATAATTAATAAAGAAATATTTGGGAAAAAAAATTATAAATAAAATAAATAAATATGATACATATAGGTTATGATAATAAATAAATATATAATAAAAATAATCATAAGGTTAATTTAAAAACGAATGAAATAAATTAAAAATGATAAATATTAAATGAATAAATATAATAATAAATAAAATAAATAAATAATAATATAAATAAAATAAATATTAATAATATAAATAAAATAAATAATTAATAATATAAATAAAATAAATAATTAATAATATAAATAAATTAAACAAAGAAAATTAAACCAATAATTGAATAGAAAATAATAAAAGAAATAAAATGATATTATAAATAAATATAATAATAATGAAAAATAATAAAAAATACAAATGTTTAATGAAAAAGAATAAACTATAAAATATAAATAAAAAATAAATAAATAAAAATAAAAGTTGTCATAGCAACTTAGGTTAGGGTTAGAAGTTGGGTAAAAGGGGGACAACACGAGAATATTAAAATAATATTCGAAAATAAATAATGAATGAATATAGAGTTGTCATAGCAACTTAGGTTAGAGGTAAAAGGGGGGTAACTCAACTAATTTTAATGGAGAAGTTGTTATGGAATTGCAAGACTGGCTGTCAGAAGTTTTCGAAAATATGTCGCCCATAGAGAGAAATATTGCATGGAACGGCGGGTTTATACCAGAAAGTATGTACTGTATAACAACAGGACCTAATGAAGAAGAAACTACTTGGCTGTATTTCCAAGATTTAACAACTGGTGAAATTTACTTTGAACTGGTGGACTAAAGAAGATCCTAGAAAAATATACAAACGGTCCTTTTCAGGGCCACCTACTTTTTTCAAAAAGAACTTTAGATTGTTTGATTTATTCACATGGTTAAAAGAAAAGCAGACGATATGAAAGATATTGGGTGGGAAAGAGAAATCTCTTTTAGAATTGAATGAAAAATAGCAGACGACACTATAGAAATTAGGCGGGAAAAGGGAAATCACTCTAAGAATTGATTGAAAAAAAAAAATGTAGTAGCGACTTAAGTTATGGTTAGAGGTTGGGTAAGAGAGATAACTCCAATAGTTTGAGAATATTATAATAACATTCGAAAATATAACAAATAAATAAAAACCATAAAAAAAATAACTGTAATAGTTAGAAATAAATAACAGAATAACATTCAAATATAAAAATAAATAAAGAGTTGTCATAGCAACATAGGTTAGGGTTAGAAGTTGGGTAAAAGAGGGACAACACGATAATATTAAAATAATATTCGAAAATAGATAATGAATGAATATAGAGTTGTCATAGCAACTTAGGGTTGGAGTTAGAAGTTGGATAAAAGGGGGATAACATGAGAATATTAAAATAATATTCGAAAAAAAATGAATAAAGAGTTGTCATAGGAACTTGGGTTAGTGTTAAGGTTTGGTTTAGGGAGATAACTTCAATACAGAATATTTGAATAACATTCGAAAAAATAAATGAATGTAGAGTTGTCATTGCAACTAAAAATAGAGATAAAATGATTATCTACAATGGTTTGAGAATATTAGAGTAACATTCGAAAATAAAATAATGAATATAGAGTTGTCATAAAAGCTTAGGTTAGATTTAGAGGTTGGATAAAAGGGTGTTATTGAGAATATTAGAATAACAATAAAAAAGGGAAGTAACTATGGAGGTATAGAAATAAAAAAAATGATTAGGGTTAGTCGTGAACAAAGACAACAAAATCAGAAAACGAATGTATAAGAATTGTTAGAACACAACATAATGCATACACAAGTAAGACGATTAGGGTTCAGGATAAAGGTTATGATTAGTGTAAGTATAAAGCGTAAATTAAGGTCAGGTCACTGGGTAAGAGAGACAAGCACAAATAAAAAAGTTAAGGTTGGGGTAAAAGAACACAAAATAAAAGCTTGGGTTAAGGTTGGAGTTGAATAGTGTAAGTCATAACATATCTGAACAAATACATTACTGCTTATCTAACAACACAACAGCAAACGGTTAAGATCTAAGGTTAATGCTAAGGTCTTAAAAATAGAGTATGAATTACGGTTGGTTAGGGTCTACGGTTTTGATTATGGTTAAGCACCAGTATCTATCTCATTTGCATATCTAATTTGAATTTTTGACTTAAGGCGAGACCCAAGCTTCAATAATAAAAGCATCTTACATGGCGAAACCAAAACAAAGGCGACACATGTGGCAAGGCCAAACTCGACAAATCCGAAGCCATAGAATATACGATTAAAACAATAGCTCGTCGACAAATCCGAAGTGTTAGAATATAGTATTAGCTCCTCGACAAATCCGAAGCCATAGAATAATACTATTAGAACAATAGCTCCTCGACAGATCCGAAGCCATCGAATAATAGTACATAAGTACTTGAATAGGCTAAAGGCGAGACATATATGGCGAAGCCAAAAGTCGATGACATACTAAAGTACATCAGCTCCTCGACAGCTCCTCAACAAATACAAAGGCATTAATATAGTATTAATACAGTATCTCCTCGACCGCTCCTCGACCAGCTCCTCGACAAATCCGAACTGAACGGTACATATATACTACTGATATGGTTGCTAGGTTAAATTCCAAAAAAATAATGGGTCTTTGAGAGTTTTAGGAACTTTACCAAAATTAGAATAAAAGTTTTTTGCAATCTGACCATTAAAATGATGATTAAATCTAAAAGGCATCAAAAAAGATATGGTTGCTAGGTAAAATTCCCAAAAATAATGGGTCTTTGAGAGTTTCAGGAAATTTACCAAAATTAGAATCATATTTTTTTGCAACCTGACAATTGAAATTCATCATTATAACTCTAAATAATTGAAAAAGATATGGTTGCTAGGTAGAATTCCCAAAAATAATTGGTCTTTGAGAGTTTCAGGAAATTTACCAAAATTAGAATCATATTTTTGAAATCCTAGTGTTCATACTAGCTGATGACATTAAAAAGTTGCTAAATTATAAAACTTCATGTTGAAATTTCAAAAATTATAAGTCTTTGACATTTTCAGGAAATTTACCAAATTTGGCACCGGGGTCTAAATTCCAAAAGCTTAGAACGTATTCAAAGAGCAATTCCAATAATTCCTCGTGAAAATATAAACCACAAAATTGAAATTATACATAGAGTTCCAATCGTTCTGATGAGAACTAATTGTTTAACATTTTTTGGCCCCTTAAGTTAATGAGATGCATATAATCGAACTTGCATACTTCAGAAGATTTCGCTTATTACTGGATATCTCGAAATACATTTTCGCTCATTTTTCCGCCCTTAGGGCAAATTTCAAAATTCCGAAACCTTCAGCACAGACAACTTTTATAGTGTTACTCATACCCTTATTACAAGGTTTCTGCTATTTAAGGTGTAAGAGGAGTTACAGCGGAATCGATTTTTGTGTCGCCTGCACCCATCCGTCGTCTTGCGTCCGTCTGTCTGTATGGCTCAAAAAATTTTAAGCATTATCCGCATCTCCTCCTAAACCGCTTGGCACTTTTCAACCAAACTTGCAGGAATGCTTCAGTATATGTTGAAGATGTGCACCATGCATTTTGTTTTTCTTAAATTTTGTTTTTTACAGATTTTATGCTGTTTTTGGACTTTGCCATTTTAGCTTTCTGGAGTCTTGAGGGTACGTCTCCATTATCCGCAACTTTCAACCAAACCTACAGAAAGCTTCAGTATATATTGTAGATGTGCACCATCTATTTAGTTTTTCTTTATTTATGTTTTTCCAGATTTTGAACCTATTTTTGGACTTTGTCATTTTAGCTTATTGGAGTCATAGGGTATACCTCCATTATCCACAACTCCTCCTAGACCGCTCGGTACTTTCCAACCAAACTTGCAAGAATGCTTCAATATATATTGCAGATGTGCACCATGTATTTAGTTTTTGATCAATTTTGATTTTTTCGCTTTTTAGCTATCTTTGGACTTTGTCATTTTAGCTTATTGTCGTCATAGGGTATACCTCCATTATCCGCATCTCCTCCTAAACCGCTGGGTACTTTCGAACGAAACTTGCACGAATGCTTCAGTATATATTGTAGATGTGCACCATCTATTCAGTGTTTCTTTATTTATGTTTTTCCAGATTTTGAACTTATTTTTGGACTTTGTCATTTTAGCTTATTGGAGTCATAGGGTATACCTCCATCATCCGCAACTCCTCCTAGACCGCTTGGTACTTTCCAACCAAACTTGCAAGAATGCTTCAATATATATTGCAGATGTGCACCATGTATTTTTTCATTTATTTTTTTTTTCAGATTTTTTAGCTATCTTTGGACTTTGGCAGTTTAGCTTAATGGTGACAAAGGGTATACCTCCATTATGCGGAACTCCTACTAGACCGCTGGGTACTTTCCAACCAAACTTTCAGGAATGCTTCAATTTATATTGCAGATGTGCACCATGCATTATGATTATCTTTAATTTTGTTTTTCTCTGATATTTATAGTGCAGGCGACACATGTGTTCCGCGGAACACCCATGCATTTTTTCGTTTTTTGGACCCACTAGAGGTCATGCCCTGAGGAGTCATAACAAAGTTCCGACACCCTCTGTGAAGTTGCTACAGAATATGTGAGTCGATTCCAGAGTTTCAACTTTCTAGTCAAAATGGCCTTGGAAATTTCTTCAATTATTGGATATCGCGAAAATTCGTTTTCGCCCATAATTTGCCCCTAGGGCGTTTGACCTAAATTCCGAATCCACAGTGCGCTACTTCTGATCATACTCTAGTATGGTGCCGAGTTTCAAAATTGTATCTCTTATAGTTCCAGAGCTATTGGTGAGCATTACAAACGCACGTACGTACGTACATACGGACGGACTGCATTACATAATCCCCCGCTTCCGCTAAGCGGGGGATAATTATAAAAATTTGACAAACCATTGGCAATAACTCATATATGGCAACTGAGATTTTTCTTCAAAATTTGCAGGTGGGTAAATCTTGATATGCTGAACATTTATGAAATTCAAAGTTGACCTTTATCTAGTATAGTTTTTCTAATAAAAATTAAACATAAAAATTTTGAAAATTTTATGGAAAAAGGGCAATAACTCCAACACAGATTTTAAGATTTTCTCAAAAATTGCAGGGCGGGTTGATCTTGCCATGCTGATCATTTTTACTACTATCAGATATATGATATCTGCAATGGTTTTTTGACATTACAATTGGTCGTACTCTATTTGTTTTAGAGGTGAAGATATTTGAAATTGATAACAGAAAGTATAAATTAGGAAAATTTGACCAATAATTGGCAATAACTCCTACATTCTTGAAAATTACTAGATGGGTAGATCTTGATATGCTGAACACTTTTTCAATTTAAAGTTGAACACTTTTGAACAAAAAATATTAAAATTTTGAAAATTTTACAAAAAAGGGTAGTAACTCCAAGATGGGTTTTCGGATTCTCTTCAAAAATGCCAGGGGGTACATCTTGCCATACTGGTTATTTCTACCCAATGTCAGATTTTTTTTATATCTGTAACAATTTTGAGTTATTTGCAAAAAAATAGTAATTTACCCCCATGTTCTATTTTTTGTGTAACAGTGGCCATGTTGAGTGAACTACCCTGGTGATGATTCAGGCCAAGTTTGGCAGCAGTTTCAATGGATAAGATTTTTGAAATTGTTGACGGACAGACGGATGGACAACGGACGCAATGTGAATGCAATTTAAGCACACTTGGCATTTTAGACCAGTTGAGCTAAAACCTGGATTAAGTGTTTTGCACTCTTATTTTTCGTTTTTCCAATTTACTATAACTATATGCAAGACAAAATAATTTAAATAGTGTTTCAATGAATTGGTTTGATTATTAAGTCAATTTTCAAACAGATATAATGTGAGAAATGAAGCAATTGCAGTTAAATGCATTATGTAATTTTTTTGTCTACATAAGTGTAAAAACAAAATCACAGCAGAAATTGAAGAACTGTATTCTGTAGTAACTGTATCCGGACTGTATC
>MJUU01025155.1:4794-16833 GCA_002080025.1 Modiolus philippinarum
CTAGAGCCTGTGGATAAATTAGTAAATGAAGACGAACTAGAGCCTGTGGATAAATTAGTAAATGAAGACAACCTAGAGCCTGTGGATAAATTAGTAAATGAAGACAACCTAGAGATTGCAGGAAGGTTTATATTGCAAGGGACCATCCAAGGATCAATGTAATAAATTTGAATTAATTGGCTCAGACTTCAGAGAGAATCTTAATGTGTTTCACATTGAGGTCAAATGTTAATCTAAGTACCCCACTGGTGGTTATCTTGGATAAGGTTAGAGACAAGGAACAATTAACATGATTAAGATTCCTCTGAACTAAAAATATCTACAAATAGATAGACATTTTGAAATAAATTTGCCTTATGTTGCAGGAGGTATAATTACATGGATGGTTGTCATGGAATTTCTTTCTAAAATACTTGCCTAATTTAGGCAATATTACTCTGATCACTATGAAACGTGTGTTTGCATACAAACAAACAAATACACAAGTTTTTACATTTCCAATAAAAACATATTTGTACAAACCTTGAAACAAATAAATATAAACATGAATTTATCACCATGAACAAATATACACATATCACATGCATATATGTACAAAATATTTCAACAAAGATATTCAAATACACATGAATAAAATATGTCAATAAATATACATACATACTGATGCTCTGTTGTTCACTTAGTCAAAATGAAACAAGTTGGAGAAAACACTAAAATTCATCACAAGTGAAATAACTGCAATTAGATTGTCTGTATAAACTATAACATTATAAGTAATTGCATATCTTTTTACTCTATAAATGACACTTTGTTCAGGAGTAATGACATACTAATTTTCACTTGTATTGCCATGTTACTATACTGTCATGTGGATACAATGTTTACCTTACTGGAAAAGATATCATACATGTGTATTTTTGTGACCTAATTATTTAAGCTAAAGCTGATAATAAGATAAGTTTTGGTTTTGGTTTATTTTATGGCACCTATATGGAACACTACAGATGTTTACTAAATGTGCATCTTTTTGATGTTCATAGATTAGTTTGTGTAACCTACATTTTCCACATGACATATTTTGATAGTTTGCTGTTAAGCAAATACATGGAGTACTACATATATTTTGATTCTAGATGTTGAAAATTTAATTTGGCGTGACCTTAATTTTCCACATGACTGACTTTGGGTATGGTTTATGTGAAGGACCCCACATGGACTACTACAGGTGTCTTGTCAATGCATTGTTATCTGAAATGCTAATAATTTGAAAGATCAATGTAATCCACATGACTGACGTACATTTTGTAAGTTATAGTTTTATGGTAAGGCCCTTAAATGGACTACTACGGAATGTTTTATCACTGCATGCATCTTTGAGATGCATATGATTCAATATGGCCTACATATTAAAATTTACTTATTTTGTTTATGCTTTTCGTTGAGGCTAACACAGAGATTGTTTCAGATCTTTTGTCAGGGATTGCACCTCTAAGATGCTGATAATTTGGTTAGATGGAGAAATTTACAAATGACTGACTTTGGTGTTGGTTTGTGTTAAGACCCAATAAGGTGATTATAATGGTCTTTTGCTGACAATTTTGGTGTATTCCACAGCCATTACAGACTTCAGCAACACCATGACAAATGGTCCTGACAACAAAAAGTCTACGGTAATTCAATTAAAGATTTATTTGCAAATTATCATATAAATGATTTTCCAGAGAGGGAAAGAGTATATTGCTGTGTTTAATTGCTCTCTTGTTTGTTGAATGTTGTCAATAATACAATCATAAGGTGTTTTACAAATATTGATTTTTTTGTAAATTATAGGCACATTTAATGCATTGGTTATAATTTTCCTAAATTTAATGAACAACCAATTTTAGTAACTGTACAGTTTTCCCGCTGCAACCAATTTTAGTAACTGTATAGTTTTCCCGCTGTCAAAATTTGACAAGTTTATGCTATAGGTATTGTATATTGACTACATCGGTCCTTGTTCAAAAAATTCTGATATTTCAAAGAAGAAGGGGTTTTATGCCTAGCAAGCAAGATAAAACTGCGAGTACAGTATCCAAATATATATATAAATTATGCTTTTTTCATAAAGCCATGTACAAGCTAGAATCAAAACTGTGCAGAACGCTTCAGATTTAACCATGTTTAAAATATACAAAAATGTAATGATTCTGGCTAATATTATAATCAGTTTTTCTGTTGATTCTCTGACAACTTATTATATATCAGTTATTAATTCTTAATCCACATTAAAATCAGTTTCTGCAAAAAGATAGTGTGGAACTAACACAGCAATGTTCTATACCATCTTGAAGAAATACAATGTAGAAAACATTCAAAATAAGTGCAAATTGAAACAAAGTGTCTGACCCACAAGAAAATAATCTTATCAAACTGTATGACTGTTAATTTGTGAAAATTAATACAATGTGTTATTTTACACAGACAAATTTAAAACATAAAAATACTCGAAAACTGACAAAGTCAGAAAGGGCCCTGCCCCCTTGTATGTCCCAAAAAACCTATTTGTGGAAAAATATAATTTACAAAATCCTAAGTTATTGTTTAGTTTCTGCATATACCCATTTTGACACCATATGTCTCTTCTGTACAGATTGAATCAAAACATTGAAATAATCTGTGAAGGTAAATTTTCCCCCCAAAATGTTTTATGATTTTCCTATTCGTGGATATGGACCTTCCTTTGATTAAGTCAAACACTGAATATGTAATTTGTAAAAGTCTGTGCAGATCATTTCACGTTGTCATACAACATAGAGCTAATTCTCAAAATATGCATTTTTTCATATTAAAAACAAAGTTTTCCCTAAAAATTGTTCCATGATTTTCCTAATAAAGGGCTACGCCGAGTGCAGCATGATACGACCACAGCATGTCAAATACTAAAATTTGAACAAGTGTAATTCAAAAGGAATGAGGACACAGTAAAGAGCTTGAAACAGTAATTAAATGGACACAATAAAGAGCTTGTATCAGTTGCAATTTTGGCCCCTTTGGCCCCTTTAACTCGGAAACGGGAAGAGCTATGCCAAATTTGTTGACTTACTACTGAAAGCTTATATCAAGAAGAATCCAAAGAAAAAAATTCCTATTGAAATCTGATGAAAAACAAAGATTTCACATATTTCAAAAATTAGCAATTTTGGCCCCTTTGACCTTGTGTAGCTCGGAAACGGAAAGAGCCATGCAAAATCCGTTGACATACCACTGAAAGCTTATATCAAGAGGAATTCAAAGAAAAAAATCTCATCAAAATGCGATGAAAAATAAAGATTTCTCATATTTAGAAAATTTGCAATTTTGGCCCCTTTGACCCCTTGTAGCTCGGAAACCGTAGGAGCTACGCACAATCTGTCAACATACTCCTGAAAGCTTATATCAAGAGGAATTCAAAGAAAAAAACCCATCGAAATCCGATGAAAAATCAAAATTTCAGGTAACCCACAAATTTGCAATTTTGGCCCCGTTTGGCCCTCCTAGCTGAGAAAGGAAACAAGTTACCAAAAATATAATAGTTAAGCCCTCTATTAATTTTTCATAAGGAATCTAATGAAAAAAACTGCATCAATATCGGACAAAAAATGAAAAAATAGATTTTTGAAATTTCCCCCTTTTGGGACCCATTTATCTCATTAACGGTACATGTGTCATGAAATTCGTTGAATTTACATGATTGGAAATTTCCTTAGAATCACACTGAAAGAAACCCCATCAAAATCTGATAAATAATAAATATTCTACAGCCCAATATATGAAAACACCTAATTTGGCCCTTTTTAATGAAGGGCTACGCCGAGCGCAGCATGATACAACCCCAGCATGTCGACCACTGAATTTTGAACAAGTGTAATCTAAAATGAATGTAGACACAGTAATTTGCTGGCACAATAAATACCTTGACAGATAAATTAATTGGACACAAACTAGTGAAAATAAAAATTAGACCTTTTAATCCCTTATTACTAGGATATTGTAAGAGCTAAGAAATTCTGTTGACTACCAATTAAAAGCTTACATCAAGAGAAATCCAAAGAAAAAACTCAGGCTGAAATCCTGTGAAAAATAAAGATTTAATATATTTCGAAATATTGCAATTTGGCCCCTTTGACCCCTTATAGCTTGGAACTGGAAGAGCAATACAAAATATACTGCCATATTACTGAAAGCTTAAAATGAGAATAATCCACAGTAAATCCCATCAAAATCTAATGAAAAATAAAGATTTTACATATTTCTAATAATTGCAATTTTGGCCCCTTTGACCCCTTATAGCTCAGAAACGGTAAGAGTTACACCAAATCTGTTGACATATCTCAGAAAGCTCACAATAAGAGGAATCCAAAGAGAAATATCCCATCAAAATCTGATGTAAAATAAAGATTTCACATATATTCTTAAAATTGCAATTTTGGCCCTTTGACCCCTAATAGCTCGGAAACAGTAAGAGCTACGCCATTCGTTGTCATACTACTGAAAGTCTACAATGAGAGGAATCTAAAGAAAAAAATCCCATTGAAATCAGATGAAAAATAAAAATTATAAAGAATCCATTGCAAAAAACTGCATCAAAATCAGACTAAAAATTTAAAATTAAAATGTTTGAAATTCACCCCTTTTGGGCCCATTTATCCTCTGTGAACGGTACATGCCATGTGTAATCCTTTGCATACCACTGATTGGAAATTTACTCAGAAGGACAATGAAAGAAACCCCGATAAATAATAAAGATTCTACAGTCAAATATGTGAAAACATCAAATTTAACCCTTTTTGGCCCCTTTTTAAAAAATGGATAGGGCCACAATAACCAAAACTTCGTCTAGCCTTCATTTTGTGCCAAGGAACATTGTGTAAAAATTTCATAAGGATTGATTGACTGGAACTAAAGTTATTGACCAAAAACAAAAGAGTCTACAGACGACAACGCCGACGACGACGGCACCATACCATTTTACGACTGCAAAAATTTTTGCCGTCGTATAAAAAAACGGGCGGGGCCACAATACCCAAAACCAATCCCAACCTTCCTTTTGTGACGAGGAACATTATGTTAAAATTTCATAATAATTGATCAACTAGAACTGAAGTAATCGCGCGGAAACGAAGAGTCTACAGACGCCGAAGACGCTGATGACGCCACCGCTAGTATCATACCAATAAACGACCTCAAAAATTTTTTTGCGGTCATATAAAAATAGAAAGGGACCCTTCTTCGATAGTTTACAAGACTCTGTATAAAATCTAAGAAAATTCAAGTTATGATATAACTTTGAGCCAATTCTCAATTTCTTATAAAAACCAAGTTTTTCCCCAAAATTGGTATTCAAATTTTCCTCAAAAACGAAAGGAAGCTTTCTTTTGTCAAGTCCAACCTTGAGTATCAAAAGCATTTAAATCCCTGAAGGCAAGTTTTTCCCCCCAAAAAAAATTTCCAATATTCTCAAAAACGAAAAGGAGCTTCCTTTGGTCAGGTCCAACTTTGAGTAAAAAATCATAAAAATTGGTGAAGGCAATCTTGAGTCCTGGGACCGACAGGCTGATTACTACAGGGCCCTGCCATTTCATTGTTGGGGGGGGCCTTATTAAAGCCTCCCACCTGCCCCTCTTTTTTTTTATCACTGAATGAATATCTACCAATGAACTTCATGTGGGGTAACAAAATGTTCAGTCTCAATATGACAACTTTGTGGTACTGGTAATATGTAAAACTGTTAGATATGTATAACCAAAAAAGATTGTTTTTCTAAATAATTATATTAACTTAATTCAGTACAAAAATTTAAGACTCTGAATGACATCATTCCATAAATGAATCATAACTCTACATTTACACAAATATTTAAAATTACTTCTTTATATATGATGACAATAAAATGTGAAAATCAAATATAAACAAAATTAATATACAAAAAAAAATTCCTACAGGAATGGTTTGACATCTCACAGACTATTATACATGATTATACTAGTAAATGCACTCAATATGGTTTGCTGTTTTCAGTCTGACTAGAATCTAAATATAACATACATATTTCTGACCAATCACTCTTACAATATTTTAGACTAAAAAAGAAAACAGACATTTTATAATCATTTGACTTATTAAAATCAGAATATGATTGACAATGGATTTAAAGTAGATCCATATACTACTAGAAGTACATCACTACATGTATTTAAAACTGCAATGTTTTTAAACTTTCAGGAATACACATTGAAAATTGTCTTATTTTAGACAAAAATTTGAATGAACTCTTCAGTAACAGTTTCACAATCTTGTAAAATAACTTATGACAATGTAACACTTATTCCATTGTGACTAAGGCAATATTTGTGAGTTCCCTAGTACATGTAGTACATGTAGTAATAAAACCAAACTTTTGAGAACTTTCTTGCAACATTTTATGACTGTGTAAAATAAAGTCCTACATACACAACATATACACCATCCATACATAGAATATAGTTACCAGGACTGGTTTCGTTTAAATTTCAATGAAATCTGCCATTAGTGTACGGGGGTACCAGTGTAAACCAGTGTATAGCTACTTAGTAGCACATACACTAATGGTAACCGTCATTGAAATTTAAACGAAAACCAGTCTTGGTTACCTATATCCTGTGTACGGATGATACACGATGATACATGCATGAAATATTCTTGTATTGTGTCTACAAAAAGTCTCACAGAAAATTATTTTGTATTCAATATTAATATTACAAGTGGAGACTGCATTTAGTTTGTTTTAATATACAGTTAATTAATAACAGACATATACAAGGTACTGGGTAGAAACCATATAAAGTACCTCAAAGCTGTTAGGCATGGTGTAAAATTCATGTGGTATGATGGAATATGACAAGCTATTAAAGCAATTAACACGCAAAAATATTATGTACAAAGAGAATACAAATCCTACCCCTCCCTAAATAATGCATAAAAATAGTACTTGTACATTTTTGGTGATCTTGGTCTTTATTATCTGAACACATGTCAATACACTAAATCAAGAAAAAGTGGGTGATCATATCCAACTTGAACGACAATTTCAGAGGTTGAACATGTTGGAAGGTATGAATAAACAATGGACTACATTAAATTATTTAAATGATTTTTTATATTTAAGACAATAATTTCCCCTACAAATTAAAATGACTAAATTTGATTGACTTAATATCTTTTTACTGTTGGCACATTAAATATAAAACACATAAGAATGCTTGGCATCAGATCTGGCTCCATAACAGAAAGACAATTATGATTAAATAACCTTTGATCTATTGTTTCCATGGTAACTAAAAGAGCAGCTCTATTTTATATACACGGATTTTATCTATATATATCACAGATTTATTATTATAAAAAATAAATTTGACTATTGTGTGAGATCATTATCATATTGGTTTGTGTCATCAGTGTTGTCTTTATTCTTTACACTCCTTTCTATGGAAACATCTTTTGTTCCTTCTATATTATTTTGAGTGTCCTGTACTCCAATTTTATTTGGTCTGTCTGCTTTCTCTTCAAAGCTTATTTTGGTTTCTTGTTTCACTTGGATGATCTTTTCAGTGCCTTGCTTACTTTCAACACTGTTTCCATTGGGAGGTAACACTTCAACAGTTACTGTCATTTCATCTTTCATGACCTTTACCCTTTCTAAAAATAACCTTTTTGCAAAGTCATATAATTTAATATCTAAAGCATTTACACTTTTGATTTGATTTAAATCTTCTTCTGTTATCTTATTTTCAGCCTTTTCGGAATGTGTTCGATTGTACTGTTCGAATGATTTTGAAAATTTTATATGAAATGTATCCTCAAACAATAGTTGTGTATCTTTTTGGTATTCAGTCAATCCAAAGAAAGACATATTTTTTAAATTTTCAACAGCACTTTCCAGTAACAAATGCTGTCGTAATTCCTCACTCATTCCTGTCCCATTATAACAATTAACTTTACTAAGATTTGCTAACATTCTTGTCTGTCTATTGTTAGCCAGGTTATATTTACATTTTAAGAACTCTTCTAAAGTTACCCCCTTCCATGTAGATCCTTCAAAACAGAATGGAACCTCCTCTAATGAAGCCTGATGTCCATTACAGTACAACCTGGCTGATTTCCATGTGGCACCTCTTTGAACATGTTTCCATTCGCTAATGTATCTTCTAATGGGATCTCTTAAAATTGTGATGTAGTGAAACCTGAAAAATCAGAGTGTATTTGTCTTATACCAGTACATTTCTATACACTAATTAAAAACAAAATATATTCTAGAAATATATACACCAACAAACTACATTTTTTTTGTAATTTTAAACAAAACATTTAGTAAACAAGAAGAACTTGTCATTTTCTCTTAAAATTCTCAAAAATCAGTAATAACCCATTTTTCAATTACAGTTTTTCATCAATGAAAGTAATTTCCTGGTCAAAACTTGTTCCCTGATGAACATGATGAAACAAATTCCAAGTACATGTAAAAGTGAAGAGGCATGATGATAATTTCTGAGAATTTCTATCATTTTCAGCTAATATATGATATATCTACGAGAGGACTTTGCACAATTACACATGTTCTCTATTGAGTAGACATTTTTACATGTTGCTTTATATTTCACACACATCATGATAATGTACATGTACATTTGTACAATACGTTTATTCAGATGTTGTTATGTAACTCAGAAAGGAAACAAGTCATCATAACTCTGATAGTTAACAGCTATGTTAATTTTTTATAAGAA
The DNA here is from genome assembly GCA_002080025.1 of Modiolus philippinarum. Lineage (NCBI taxonomy): Eukaryota > Metazoa > Mollusca > Bivalvia > Mytilida > Modiolidae > Modiolus > Modiolus philippinarum. The sequence goes on from MJUU01025155.1 coordinate 13,578, forward strand.
ATCCATTGCAAAAACTGCATTTATAAGGGGACTAAAAAATTTCTTTTAGATTCACCCCTTTTGGGTCCATTTAACATCTCATGAATTGTACATGTACCCAATGTGAAATCCTTTGACAACATAACTCAGATTGCAAATTATCTCAGGACGACACTGAAATGAACCACTGTCCACATCAAAAATATTTCACAGTCAAATACAATGTACATGTATATGACATAACTCAATGTTGCCCTTTTTGGCCCCTTTTACAAAAATACATGTAGGCAGGCCATAATAACCACAAGTATGAACCCAAATTGATGTCTTGCCCGTCCTTACTTGGTCACAAAATTGATGTAAAAACTCAAACTGACTACATCAGAAAACTTAACATGTTTGCTAGACTGTGAATTAGGGTAACTGTCAAAAGCAGTATAGGAGGCTGTCATGTATCACCCAAAACCAAAATGCCAAATATCGCTGACCTACCACTTATACATACTGAAAAACCAAACATGTTCACTAGACCGTGAAAATGAGGTCAAGGGCATAAGCCAAATTGCAAGGCTGCCATGTTCCATCTAATACAAACCCACACAAAAAAATGTTATTGACCTTAAATTAATAGATACTGGGAAACTTAACATGATCACTGGACCATGAAATTGAGATCACAGACAAAAGCCATATATAGCAGACTGTCGTGTACTATCCAAGACCAATCTATATACCAAATAGACCTACCACTTATAGTTATTGAGAAAATGACCTAATCACAAAAATTTAGCATGCTCGATAGACCATGAAATTGAGGTCAAGGACAAAAGCCACATGAGACTGTCATGTACTGCTAAAGACAAACCTACATACCATATATCATTGATCTACCACTAATAGTTACTAAGAAACTAAACTAAGCACAAAAACTCAACATGTTCATTGAACCGTAAAATTGAGGTCACAGACACAAGCCATATAACAGACTTTCATGTACTACTCAAGACCAACCTATATACCAAACATCAATGACCTACCACTTATAGTCACTGAGAAAATGACCTACATGTAATCACAAAAACTTGACGTGATCTTGTCATTTTCTTGGATCCAAACCCTCCCCTTTGTGTGGTGAATGGCTAAAAAATAAATACACTAAAAACTCACAGTAAAAATCAAACTAGAAAAAAGTCCAACTTATCAAGACGAGTACCCTTACATGGAAGTACATGAAACATGAAGACAATACACACAGGTACTGTGCAGACAAATGCTCGCAGTTACTGACAGCTAGCTAAGGACATAATTTCCGTTGACTATGATATCAAGCCTTCTTACATATGAAACTTCAATTGAAATACTCCTAAATAGATTTGGTATAACAACATCAGGCCTAAAAAAATACCTGTGTTTCCAGTAACATACTCTTCAAAATTAGGGTCAGTAGGAAGGCATTTTTTTTTTCCAAAACTTTTTACATAGACATATACATGATATAGAGAGTAACTTCTGGACTTTAACAGTGCTTCTTTCAAAATTGCCAAAAAAACTTTAGGGTAGTCATTTTCAGCCCCAAAAATCTAGGGTCTGACAGGTTACCGGAAACACAGGTTTTTTTATTCTGCCTCATCAATTATGAAAGAAGAACATGATATTGTGTAATGCCAAATACTGCCAATATGAAAAATTGTTTAAATTTAGTTATGGTGTAAAGCATTTAGGACAATGTAGGAGATGATCAATATTTTTGCCAACAAAAACCAGAAGTAAAGACACTAGAAAAACAAAATCGCTGATTTTACAGGTAACAGCAAAACTCTAATTTAATAGAAACATCCCTAATTTAGAAAAATTAGATACATGTATTGACTCAATTAAATAAGATATTGAAGCTTTTAAATAAACGTTCTTCCAAAAGTACAATTCCGGAATGTTCGGGGTATTAGAATGGCGGGTCAAAGAGGTCAAACAGAGTAAAAATGGCGTCCCGCTGTATGAGGGCAAAGGGAATAAATTCTTCAATCAACATATGAAAGGTATTGGTGATTTGAAAAAGGCCGAACATGTCATAAATCAACATTTTATCCCAGGCAGGTCATTTCCATCCAATTTATTTTAGGTCAAGATACTAAATAGGAGAATTTCTAGATTATGCTCAACTGACGTCAGGTACCAGTTTCCAGTAAATTCGGGGTGAGATGTCGACAATTACCCAAAAATTTGAAAGTGGAATATCGTCTATTAGATATTGAAACTAATAGGAAGCGAAGCTTCTATATATTTTGGAAACTGCAATCTTGTTCCTAATACTATGAGTTGAAAAAATCCCTGCGTCGGGAGTTATCGTTCTTGGAAATATACGCAAATGGACACATCAATCTTTCAGAGAAGATTTCTAAAATATGTGTAAAAAATAAAGCATTTGAATACGTTGCTTGATGGCCATTCAAACATGTTGATGGTAAAATCGAAATGAAGAAAACAGAATAAAAACAGTTTTACTGGGGAATTCTGGTACGAAACTAAAGACATATAAATCCATTCGGAATTCCACTACATCGAAAAGGGTCATGATAATAACCGAGAAATTACGAATGAATGTATGCAACCATGACAACGATAAAGTGGATCAATATCGTTACGCAAGAATTTTGAGTACATTTGTTTATACGCTAAATTACAACTTATACACAGTCATGCAGTATAGAAAAGACGCAAGGGAAGGTTTTGTCAGCAAACTAAATGCAGCTATGTAGTTACTACGCGACAGTTGTTTTCACTGCTTAAATAAAGATTGCATGATCCATGGCCAGGATCATTGACATTGCGACGACAAGTTGCTATTGTAGACGTGCATCCATTGCTCATAGCATACGTTCAGGACTGGCATTTATTCATCGAACGTATCCATACAATCCATTTACAGGGAATCCAATCAAAATATGAAGTCTTACCTTGATGTAGCTGCGGAACCGTAGCTCTTATGGTCCTTGTGCTAATTTTCTGATAGTTGCGGACCATAGATCTATGGTCCGCCAAATCAGAAAAAAATAAAAGGACCTATAGAGCTACGGTTCCGCAGCTAACCTTGATACAGAGCGTTGACAATGCTCACTCCTTTGTCCCAAATTTTGACTCCTGCTTGGGGACTGCATCTTGTATATACTGACGTATATTTGACCAAAAACTTTCCAAATAAAATGGCATTATGCTTTTCAATAACATAATGCTCAAATGATTGAGAAAATTCGTCAAAACAACAAGCGTCTGCTACCCC
>MJUU01025157.1:1943-22822 GCA_002080025.1 Modiolus philippinarum
TTGTTACTCGATACTCGCTTTTTATAACTCGATACTCGCTTTTTGTTACTCGATACTCCCTTTTTGGTACTCGATACTCACATATTCTTCCTCGATACTCACAAATTCTCACTCGATACTCGATACTCGACAAAAAGAAATCCTCGCATAAATATCTACCATCAATATCATTAACTTTTTCCGGCATTGAAGACAAAAATTATGTAGAAGCTGAACATCAAAAAGTAAACAATTCTCCATAAACTTCTTTTTTTGTTTGGTCCTTCGGGTCACGCTATAAATGACCTGGTGACCTCAACATTGTTATTCGCAGAAGGTCCAAAATATTGTGAACTTAAGCCTATAAACGGGTAATACATACAAACCTATGATGGGTGCAGATCAAAACGGGTAATACGTACAAACCTACGATGGATGTAGATCAAAATATGTCCGGCGATGAGCGCGGAAAAGGACAGAAGCTGCTGAAATATTTTCTGGCTGGATCAGGTCTATAAAATTATTAATACGCGCCTCAAGATATCAATGAGCCGCAGTACAAAAATCATATTTCAATATCCCGAAGTTGTGTACACGTTGTCCTTCCTAAATGACATTAACACAATTGTTCCAGAAGACAATGCCAATAACAATATCACAATTGTGTGTAAACAACACTTCATCAACTGCTTGGCTACCCAACCTTACACTTTATACGATATAGGAGGAGGACATCCTCAAAAATCATAAATTAGCAAGAAAGGAGTAAATGCACATGAGACAACGTCTCTACAAATACATGGAACAACGCTATCCCGGAGTCACCATGAGGCCTTCAACATGGAGCTCTGCTCATATCTATATGTAAGTTCAAGAACGTTTGAGCGAAATTCATTGCTAATTGTCGAACCTTGTCACATTCATTGTCTTATAATCATAAGTCTGGCTTGTCTACTTTTGGTATAAGTTTTTTAATTGTAATTTTTATTGAAAATTGATTTGGCTACTATAGAGTTATGTCACACGTTGAGTGAAATACATTGCAGTTGGATGTCATACACTGAGGGACTAGAAGCTCGTGAAAATCAAAGTTTGGAACCTTACAATATCTAAATTTTTGTAAATTTTCTTGAACATTTAGGAGTATCTGTCTCATGTCCTTAGCTGATTTTGGCTTTACATTAAGATCACATTGGTTATTTGTTCTGTATGAGTTTTTAAACATCTTTGAGTTTATGGTTTTCAAAACGTTTAGATTTTTTTTGCACTGAAGAGACATAAGTTGCGCATATGCAGAATTTAAATTCACAGTTACTTCGGTATTTAGTCATAACAACAGCTAAAAGGCAAAATATCTTTCTTGTGATGTATGTTTTTCAAGGAATAAAAATACAACAGAATATGATAATTTTTGAAAAGCTCTGTATCTTACCTGACTTTCCTTGTATATTATATATCTTCTAAGATTTTCTATTCTCCGATGTCTTACTTCGTCGAACTGAACTGACTAAAAGTTAAATGATAAATCAATAGATTTGCAATATCAAGCAATAGCTGATGTCGCCCCTGGCGGCTAATTCGATGATTCCATCTTGTTCGCCGTGTCAAAATCTATCTAGAAATCAAATTTCGCTGAAATCGGACAAAGTTGAAATTTTGACGTATTTCGGCGGCCATGTTGGAAATGGCGGTCACTTTGAATTTTTTTTGTTGATGCACGAGCATCAACTAATGGTGATCCAACTTTATGCTAAATTTGAATGAATTCTGTCAAGGCATGTTTGAGATTTTATGATTCTCATTTCAGAAAATTTCAAATGTTGACGTAACTGGGCCGCTTGGAAATGGCAGATATTTTGATTTTTTTTTTTTTTTTGTTGGAGGTACAACTTCATAAGGTGATCAAACTTTGTACCAAATATGAATGAATTCTGTCCATGCATCATTGAGACCTTCGTGGACAAAAAGAGGTGGAAGAAGGAAACAATAATAATAATAACAAGTAATAACTGTGTTCGCAAAGCGAAACACAAAAGTCGCCAAAACCTCCCATGGATCGCCATCGTAATATGTTTTTTCTTCTAAAAATATGTTGTACACTTTATATTAAACCTTCCTGTCAAATTTCATGAGATTTGGAGCACTTTTAATTTTCCCGCCTTTTCCGGTTTCCGTGGCAACGGCCGCCATTTTGAAAATTTTTACCTTAAAAAATGTTCTACTCTTCATACACAACCTTCCTGTCAAATTTCATGCAATTTGGAGCACTTTTAATTTTCCCGTCTTTTTCAGTTTCCATGGCAACAGGGCCATTTAGAAAATTCCGACACTGAAATGCACACCTTGGAAAGGGGATCCATCTTCCTGTGAAGTTTGGTTAAGATCGGACTCACGGTCTCTGAGAATTTGGTGGGACAAGTTCACTGACGGAAGAAAGAGAGAAAGAATAATAATAACGAGTGATGATATGTTTGCATGCAAACACAAGTCACCCAAACCAAATCCAATACCAAATTGCTTTTTTGAAAAAATGCTGTGTTGTATATTTATCACCAATGATTGTAATAATGTGTTCTGAAATATTTGTTTCTATTCCTTATGTAAGAACTAGTGTCATTAACTCATTATCTTTTCTTCTATCAGTTTTAGTAGTACTTCGATTCACATGTTAACATTTCATAAGTATATGTACTGGATTGCATCAGAAAGAAAGTTGAGTCATAAAAGTTTCATTAGTAATTCATTGATGAAACCAACATTCAAAGCTTAATATGTACATTTATTAATACTTTAACTTGAAATAAAGCTTTAAGGCTGTGACCTTGACCTTTAATCTTGACCTCATTTTGAAGGTCCAGACTTCCTAAACATTTTGTACGTTGAATGTATTTCAGTATCTTCAATGGCATTTAAACTATAAGCAAAAAACAAAAACAAAAAAAATCGGACTTTAAAATCGGTTTTCGGTCCATAAACCGAAAACGGTTGGTCCGATAATTTTGGACCCTATGTAACAAATGTAGATATTGACAAGACCTGCATTTTTGCCATTACATATTATCAGCTATCTATTACGGTTTATGAGTTATTACAAAACAAGGTCTAGAGTCAAAGTTCAAAGTGACCAATGACCTTTGACCATAACATTTTTAAATGTAACACATATCACCTAAATTGAATGGAAAAGTTTTCAGGTTTCTATCTCTTACCGTTTTCGAGAAAAAAACATGCTAAAAGAGGTGACGAAACTTTCAAGGAGCATAACTATTGAACGGTACATAGAGTTTCGGTCCAAATCTAACAAATGTCGGTTATGACCTAATAAACATTTTTGCCATAACAATTAACAGCTATCATTTAAAGTTTTTGAGATATTCCAATCACAAGATTTGAGGTCAAAGTTCAAAGTGACCAATGACCGTGGTCATTTTGGATATTCAAAGACCTTCTTGCACATCTTGGGGTAGTTGTCCACATTGGTGCCATGTTTCATTAACTTTGGAATACCCATCTCTGAGATAATGTTTGGACAAAGTTTGAAGAATCCATTGAGGAATAATAATAATAACGAGTGATGATATGTTTGCATGCAAACACAAGTCACCCAAACCAGATTCAATACTCAATTGCTCTTTTAAAAAAATGTTGTGTTGAATATGTACCAATCATGATTGAAGTTGTTCTGAAATATTTCTTTATTCCTCGTGTAAGAATTAGTTTCTTAAACTCATGTTTTCGTCTATCAGTGCGATTAGTGCTTTGATTCACTGGTCAAAATTAACCTTACCTTGATTGCGTCAGAAATGCGTGTCTTTATGACTATCCACCACTGAGATAAAGTTTGGACAAACTTTGAAAAATCCATTGAGGAATAATATTAATAATACAAATGTTTTGTTGTAAATTTTTCACCAATGATAAATAAATGTGTTCTGAAATAATTGTTCTTTTTTTATTCATCATGTAAGAATTTGTGTCTTCAACTTATTATGTTTTCGTCTATCAGTGCGATTTTATAGCTTTGATTCACTGGTCAAAATTAACCTTACCTTGAGTGCGTCAGAAATGCGTGTCTTTATGACTATCCACCACTGAGATAAAGTTTGGACAAACTTTGTAAAATTCATTGAGGAATAATAATAATAATAAAAATGTTTTGTTGTAAATTTTTCACCAATGATTAATAATGTGTTCTAAAATAATTGTTCTTTTTTTATTCATCATGTAAGAATTTGTGTCTTCAACTCATTATGTTTTCGTCGAACAGTGCTAGTAGTGCTTTGATTCAAGGTTAAACTTCAATATCCTGTTTCATCATATATAATCACTTCTATTTTTAATATAACATGATCATAAATAATCATTTCTATCTTAAATATTATGATGTGATGTGTTTTTGGTTACATAAAGTTTTATCAGTATCAATTATTTAGCTGTGTGACTACCAGTAATTAAACTGTCAAATCTAAAGTTGAAAAATGCCTTATGGGTCACACTGGTTGTTTAAGGAAAAAATATTTTATATTCTTAACTAGTTAATTAGAACAGATGGTTTATATTTCCCAAATTATATGTGTATACCTGTCATCACATACACCACTAATAAATTTATAATTGCAGTTAACGTTAAGGTTATCAATGTCAAACTCCCAAAAGAATAAAGCAAATGATATATAATGAAGTAATTTCCATTCATTTAAATGGCAAGAAATGATCCAATAATTTTCGACCATTATAACAAATGAAGATCTTAACAAGCAAACATTTTTGCAATTACATGTTATCAGCTATCTATTACGGTTTATGAGTTGATCAAATGACAAGGTCTAGGGTCAAAGTTCAAAGTGACTAATGACCTTTGCATTTTTAAATGTAACACATGTCACCTAAGTTGAATGGAAAAGGTTTCAGGTTTCTATCTCTTACCGTTTTCAAGAAAAAGCATGTTTAAAGATATGATGAAATTTTCAAGGGCATAACTCATGAACGGTTCATCGTAGAGTTTCGGTCCAAATGTAACAAATGTCCGCAATGTCCAAACAAACATTTTTGTCATAACATTTAATCAGCTATCTTTTACGGTTTCTGAGTTATACCAATAAGAAGGTTTTAGGTCAAAGTTCAAAGTGACCAATTACAGTGGTCATTTTGGAAAATCCAAGACCTCTGTACATATCTTGGAATTGATATCTACGATGGTCCCAAGTTTCATAAAGTTTGGTCCACCCATCTCTGAGAAAATGTTTGGACAATGTTCGAAAAATCATTGAGGAATAATAATAATGACGAGTGATGATATGTTTGCATGCAAACACAAGTCACCCAAACAGATTCCATACTCAATTGCTCTTTAAAAAATGCTGTGTTGTATATTTACCATCAATGATTGTAATAATTGGTTCTGAAATATTTTTTTTATTCCTTATGTAAGAATTAGTTTCTGAAGCTCATTATGTTTTCGTCTATCAGTGCTATTAGTGCCTTGATTCACAAGTCAAATTAACCTTGTTTGCATCAGAAAGTTGCGTCATAGTGTTCTCATTATTGATTAATCGATGAAACCAACATTCCAAGCTTAATATGTGTATTTATTGATACTTTAACATGAAATAAAGTGTGGGGATGTGACCTTGACCTTTGACCTTAACCTCATTTTGAAGGTCCCGTCTTCCTGAACATTGTGTATGTTGCATGTCTTTTTGTATCTTCAATGGTATTTGAGCTATAAGAAAAAAAAAGAAAATTCGGACATAAAAAAATCGGTTTTTGTTCCATAGGCCCAAAACTTTAGGTCCAATAATTTTGGACCCATGTAGCAAATGTAGATCTGAACAAGACAAACATTTTCTCCATTACATTTAATCAGTTATCTATTATGGTTTCTGAGATAATCCAATAACAAGGTCTGAGGTCAAAGTTCAAAGTGAACAATGACAATTGACCTTAGCATTTTTAAATGTAACACATATCACCTAAATTGACTGGAAAAGGTTCCAGGTTTCTATCTCTTACCGTTTTCGAGAAAAAACATGTTTAAAGATATGACGAAATTTGCAAGGGGCATAACTCATGAACGGTTGACCATAGAGTTTCGGTCCAGATTTAACAAATGTCCGTCATGACCTAATAAACATTTTTGTCATATACTTAAACAGCTATCTGTTACGCTTTTCGAGTTAATCTAATCACAAGGTTTGAGGTCAAAGTTGAAAGTGACCAATGACCGTGGTCATTTTTGAAATTCAAAGACCTACTTGCACATCTTGGGGTGGCTGTCCACAACTGTGCCAAGTTTCATTCAGTTTGGACTACCCATCTCTGAGATAATAGAAAAAAGAAGGGAAACGGGGAATGTGTCAAAGAGACAACGACCCAAATGGGAGTAATAACAACTCAAAGCCACCATAAGATCTTCAATGAACGGTGAGAAAACCGTTTGGACAAGATTAGAATCATTGAGGAATAATAACAAAAAATAATAAGAAACAGAGTAAAAACAATAAGTCACCAAACTTCGTTTGGGTGACTTAATAAGAAACAGAGTAAAAACAATAAGTCACCAAACTTCGTTTGGGTGACTTAATAACTAGATTTGCAATTGCAAGCAATAGCTGATGTCGCCCCTGGCAGCCAATTCGATGATTCCATCTTGTTCGCAGCGTCAAAATCTACCTAGAAATCAATTTTCGTTGAAATCCGACAACGTTGAAATTTTGACGTATTTTGGTGGCCATCTTGAAATTGACGGCCATTTTGAAATTTTTTTTCGTAGCCTGCACTTCTCGTCATGGGGATCCAATGACCTGCCAAGTTTCATTTGAATACATCAGGCCGTCTTCCCAAATAAACCCGGACAAAAATCATTGGAAGAACATAAAGAAAATAATAATAACGAGTGATGATATGTTTGCATGCAAACACAAGTCACCAAAACCAGATTCCATACACAATTGCTTTTTGAAAAAATGCTGTTTTGTATATTTATCACCAATGACTGTACTAATGTGTTCTGAAATATTTGTTTCTATTCCTTATGTAAGAACTAGTGCCATAAACTCATGATCTTTTTGTCTATCAGTGTTAGTAGTTGTTTGATTCACAGGTTAACACTTCATAAGTATGTACTGGATTGCATCAGAAAGTTGCGTCAAAATGGTTTCATTATTGATTTATTGATGAAATCAACATTCAAAGCTTAATATGTACATTTATTGATACTTTATAGTGAAATAAAGCTTTCGGGCTGTGACCTTGAGCTTTGACCTTGGCCTCATTTTGAAGGTCCAGACTTCCTGAACATTTTGTACGTTGAATGTCTTTAAGTATCTTCAATGGTATCTGAGCTATAAGCAAAAAACACAAACTTCGGACATCAAAATCGGTTTTCGGTCCATAAACCGAAAACGGTTGGTCCGATAATTTTGGACCCTATGTAACAAATGTAGATCTTAAAAAGACGCACATTTTTGCCTTTAAATGTTATCACCTATCTATTACGGTTTATGAGTTATCACAAAAAGAAGGTCTTCGGTCAAAGTTCTAAGTGACCAATGACCTTTGACCTTGGCATTTTTAAATGTAACACATATCACCTAAGTTGAATGGAAAAGGTTCCAGGTTCCTATCCCTTACCGTTTTCGAAAAAAAAACATGCCAAAAGAGGTGACGGAACTTTCAAGGGGCATTATTCTTGAACGGGTGCATCACAGAATTTCGGTCGAAATGTAACAAAGGTCAGTCATGACCTAATAAACATTTTAACATAACAATTAATTAGCTATCATTTACAATTTTCGAGATATTCCAATCACAAGATTTGAGGTCAAAGTTCAAAGTGACCAATGACCGTGGTCATTTTGGAAATTCAAAGACCTTCTTGCACATGTTGCGGTGGTTGTCCACATTGGTGCCATGTTTCATTAAGTTTGGAATACCCATCTGAGATAATGTTTGGACAAAGTTTGAAAAATCCATTGAGGAATAATAATAATAACGAGTGATGATCTGTTTGCATGCAAACACAAGTTGCCCAAACCAGATTCCATACTCAATTGCTCTTTGAAAAAATGCTGTGTTGTATATGTATCACCAATGATTGTAATAAGTTTTTCTGAAATATTTTTTTCATTCCTCATGTAAGAATTAGTTTTTTAAACTCATTATGTTTTCGTCTAACAGTGCGATTAGTGCTTTGATTCACTTGTCAAAATTTACATGGATTGCGTCAGAAAGTTGTGTCATTATGACTACCCATCTCTGAGATAAAGTTTGGACAAAGTTTGTAAAATCCATTGAGGAATAATAGTAATAAAAATGTTTTATTGTAAATTTTTCACCAATGATTAATGTGTTCTGAAATAATTTCCTTTTTTATTCATCATGAAAGAATTTGTGTCTTCAACTCATTATGTTTTCATCGAACATTACTAGTAGTGCTTTGATTCAAGATGAAACTTCATATCCTGTTTCATCATATAATATAATCATTTCTTTTTTTTAAATATTACATGGTGTTTTTTTGGTTACATAAAGTTTAATCAGTATCAATTATTTAGCTGTATGACTACCAGTAATTAAACTGTCAAATCTAAAGTTGATAAATGCCACATGCGTAACACTGGTTCTTTTTGGTAAAAATATTTTATAATCTTTACTAGTTAGTTAGAACAGACGGTTTATATTTCCCCAATTATTTAAATATCTTTATATACCTGTCATCACCTCCACCACAAATAAAATTCTAATTTCAGTTGACGTTAAGGTTATCAATGATCAACCCACAAATGATATATAATGAAGTAATTTTCATTCATTTACATAGCAAGAAATGATCAAATGATTTGGACCAATGTAACAAATGAAGATCTTAACAAGACACACATTTTAGCCATCACATTTAATCAGCTATCTTCCATGGTTTAAGAGTTGTTACAAAAACAAGGTTTAGGGTAAAAGTTCAAAGTGACCAATGACCTTTGACTCTGGCATTTTTAAATGTAACACATATCACCTAAGCTGAATGGAAAAAGTTTCAGGTTTCTATCTCTAACCGTTTTCGAGAAAACCCAACTTAAAAGATGTGACGAAACTTTCAATGGTCATAACTCCTGAACGGTTGGTTGACCATAGAATTTCGATCTTAATGTAAGAAATGTCAGTCATGACCTAACTAACATTTCTGTCATTACATTCTATCAGCTATCTTTTACAGTTTCCGAGTTAATCCAATAATAAGATTTGGGGTCAAAGTTCACAGTGACCAAAGACGGTGGTCATTTGGAAAATTTCAACACCCAAGTGCACATCTTTGGGTGGTGATCTACCTTTCTGTGAAGTTTGATTGAGATTGGACAAGTGGTCTCTGAGAATTTGGTTGGACAAGATGAATTTTAGAGGCGGAAAAATAATAATAACGAGTGATGATATGTTTGCATGCAAACACAAGTCGCCCAAACCAGATTCCATACCCAATTCCCTTTTGAAAAATGCTGTGTTGTATATTTATCACCAATGATTGTAATGATGTGTTTTGAAATATTTGTTTCTATTCCTTATGTAAGAACTAGTGTCATAAACTCATTATCTTTTCGTCTATCAGTGTTAGTAGTACTTTGATTCACAGGTTAACACTTCATTAGTGTATGTACTGGATTGCATCAGAAAAAAAGTTGCGTCATAATGGTTTCAATATTGATTCATTGATGAAACCAACATTCCAAGCTTAATATGTACATTTATTGATACTTTATAATGAAATAAAGCTTTAGGGCTGTGACCTTGACTTTTGACCTTGACCTCATTTTGAAGGTCCAGATTTCCTGAACATTTTGTACGTTGAATGTCTTTTAGTATCTTCAATGGTATTTGAGCTATAAGCCAAAAAAGCGAAATTCGGACATCAAAATTGGTTTTCGGTCAATAAACCGAAAACGGTTGGTCCGATAATTTTGGACCCTACGTAACAAATATAGATCTTAACAAGATACACATTTCCCCATTACATTTAATCATCTATCTATTATGGTTTCTGAGATAATCCAATAATAAGGTCTAGGGTCAAAGTTCAAAGTGACCAATGACCTTTGACCTTGGCATTTTTTAACGTAACACATATCACCTAAGATGAATGGAAAAGGTTTCAGGTTTCTATCTCTTTCCGTTTTCGAGAAAATCCTACTTAAAGGATATGATGAAATTTTCAAGGGTCATAACTCCTGAACGGCTGACCATAGAGTTTCGGTCTAAATGTAACAAATGTCGGGCATGACCTAACTAACATTTTTGTCATTATAGTGTATTAGCTATCTGTTACAGTTTTCGAGTTAATCCAATAATAAGATTTGGGGTCAAAGTTCAAAGTGACCAATGATGGTGGTCATTTGGAAAATTTCAACACCCAAGTGCACATTTTTCGGTGGTGATCTATCTACCTATGAAGTTTGATTGTGATTGGGCAAGTGATCTCTGAGAATTTGGTTGGACAAGATGATTTTTGAGGCGGAATAATAATAATAATAACAAGTGATAACTGTGTTCGCAAGCGAAACACAAAAGTCTCCCAAACGAACTCCCATATCGGATTTCAAGGCATTACGAGACTCCCTCAAGAAAAAATCTGGGCATGGTAACCCTTATAATGTATGTAATACATATTTCTCAAAGTTCCTATTTTTTTTTATCAGAAAACTCAATTTTTCTACAAAAAAACAAGTGCCCTTTTGTCCATTACACCCAATTTCAGACCCTTTCCAAAAAACTTTGGGCAGGAGTTCCCCTTATAATCTATGTAATACAAATTTCTCAAAATCCCTTCTTTTTTATCATAAAACCCTATTTTTCAAAAAAATAAGTTTCTGGTTTTGTTTCCATGGCAACCAAATACTCTTTTGTCTATTAAACCCAATATTCAGACCTCTTTCCAAAGAAAATTTGGGCAGGGGTTCCCCTTATAACCTATATATGCAATACGTATTTCTCAAAATTCCTTTTTTAATCAGAAAACTAAATTTTTCTACAAAAAATATGTTATGGAATTAATGTATTTGACCTTGATGGTTTTGTTTCCATGGTTCCCTTATAACGTATGCTCTTTTGTCCATTACACCCTATTTCAGACCCTTTCCAAAAAAACTTGATTTTTCTACAAAAAATACATTTATGGTTTTGATTCCATGACAAACAAGTGCTCTTTTGTCCATTACACCTTATTTCAGACCCTTTCCAAAAAAAATTTGGGCAGGAGTTCCCCTTATAAGCTATGTAATACATATTTCTCAAAATTCCTTCTTTTTTATCAGAAAACTTGATTTTTCAAAAAAAAATTGTTTCTGGTTTTGTTTCCATGGCAACCAAATGCTCTTTAGTCCATTAAAGCCAATTTCAAATTTCTTTCCAAAGAAAAATCGGGCAGGGGTTCCCTTTATAACCTATGTAACACATATTTCTCGAAAATTCCCTTTCTTAATAAGAAAACTCAATTTTTCTACAAAAATACATTTATGGTTTTGATTTAATGACAAACAAGTGTTGTTTTGTCCATTACTACTTATTTCAGACCCTTTCCAAAAAAAAATTTGGGCAGGGGTTCCCCTTATAAGCTATGTAATACATATTTCTCAAAATTCCTTCTTTTTCATCAAAAAACCTGATTTTTCACCAAAAAAAAATTCTGGCTTTGTTTCCATTGCAACCAAATGCTCTTTTCTCCGTTAACCAAAGAAAATTTGGGCAGGGGTTCCCCTTATAACCTATGTAACACATATTTCTCAAAATTCCCTTTTTTAATCAGAAAACTCAATTTTTCTACAAAAATGCATTTATGGTTTTGATTCCATGACAAACAAGTGCTGTTTTTGTCCATTACTACTTATTTCAGACCCTTTCCAAAAAAATTTGGGCAGGGGTTCCCCTTATAAGCTATGTAATACATATTTCTCAAAATTCCTTCTTTTTTATCAAAAACCCCGATTTTTCAAAAAAAAATTCTGGCTTTGTTTCCAGTGCAACCAAATGCTCTTTTCTCCGTTAACCCAATTTCATACCTCCTTCCAAAAAATTTGGGCTGGGGTTCCCCTTATAACATATGTGATCTGCATTGCTTTAATCAAAATATAATCATTAGAATAAACTACTATTTTTTAAAAATTTCCATTTTTTGTTTGGTTTCCATGACAACTGAAATTATTTTGAAAGTTCCAATGCTGTAGAACCCTTTCTTACATTACAAACACCTTCCCTATGGAGTTTCGTGAAGCTAGTATTAAAAGTTTTCCAGATGCAGTGAGAAATAGGGTGAAAAATATCCAAAATTTCATTTTCCCATAGGCTTAACATTGCAGACCCCACCCCTTTTTGAGCCCCCAAAAGTACTCTTAATAAACCCCCTTTTCAAAAATGTTTGTTTTAGGCACAACTAGATATATAGGGCCAACATCCTACAAAGTTTCAAAGTTCTATGTCAAATGGTCTCCCAGATCTGGTTCGGACAAGTTCATCCGGACGAGAATAAAGAAAGAAAGCGGAATAATAACAAGTAAAAACTGTGTTCGCAAGCGAAACACGAAAGTCTCCCAAACGAACTCCCATATCGGATACCAAGGCATTACGAGACTCCCTTTCGAAAAAAATTTGGGCAGGGGTTCCCCTCATAACCTATGTAATACATATATCTCATAATTCCTTTTTTTTAATCAGAAAACCTGATTTTTCAAACAAACCAAAAAAATAATGATAATAATAACTTCTGGTTTTGTTTTTATGATAACCAAATGCTCTTTTATCCATTACACCCAATTTCAGACCCTTTCCAAAAAAATTGGGCAGGGGTTCCCCTTATAACCTAAGTTATACATATTTCTCAAAATTCCCTTTTTAATCGCAAAACTCAATTTTTCAACAAATGAAAATATGCTTCTGGTTAGGTTTCCATGGCAACCAAGTGCTCTTTTGTTGATTGCAACCAATTTCAGACCCTTTCCAAAAAGAAATTATGCAGAGGTTCCCCTTATAAGCTATGTAATACATATTTCTCAAAATTCCTTGTTTTTTATTAGAAAACCTAATTTTCCAAAAATTAAAAAAATATGCTTTTGTTTTGTTTTCATGACAACCAAATACTCTTTTGTTCATAACATCCAATTTCAGATGTCTTTGCAAAGAAAATTTGGGCAGGGGTTCCCCTTATAACCTATTTAATACACATTTCTCAAAATTCATTTTTTTATCAGAAAACTCAATTTTTCAACAAAAAATATGCTTCTTGTTTTGTTTCCATGGCAACCAAGTGCTCTTTTGTCCATTGCAAACAATTTCAGACCCTTTCCAAAAAAAATTTGGGCAGGGGTTTCCCTTATAATCTAAGTAATACGTATTTCTCAAAATTCCTTGTTTTTTATCAAAAAACCTAATTTTCCAAAAAAATGTGGTTTTGGTTTTGTTTGCATTGCAACAAAATACTCTTTTGTTCATTACATCCAATTTCAGATCTCTTTGCAAAGAAAATTTGGGCAGGGGTTCCCCTTATAACCTATTTGATGCATATTTCTCAAAATTCCTTTTTTTTATCAGAAAACTTGATTTTTCAAAAAAAAATTGTTTCTGGTTTTGTTTCCATGGCAACCAAGTGATCTTTTGTCCATTGCAAACAATTTCAGACCCTTTCCAAAAAAAATTTGGGCAGGGGTTCCCCTTATAATCTAAGTAATACGTATTTCTCAAAATTCCTTGTTTTTTATCAGAAAACCTGATTTTTCCAAAAAAAATAGTTTCTGGTTTTGTTTTATTACAACATATGCTCTTTTGTCCATTACATTTTATTTCAGACCCTTTCCAAAAGAAAATTTGGCAAGGGGTTTCCCTTATAAGCTATGTAATACATATTTCTCAAAATTCCTTCTTTTTTATCAGAAAACCTGATTTTTCCAAAAAAAAAATAGTTTCTGGTTTTGTTTCTATGACAACAAAATGCTCTTTTGTTCATTAAACCCAATTTTAGACTTCTTTCAAAAGAAAATTTGGGCAGGGGTTCCCCTTATAACATATGTGATATGTATTGCTGTAATCATAATATAATCATTAGCATAAACTATTATTTTCTAAAAATTCCCATTTTTTGTTTGGTTTCCATGACAACCGAAATTATTTTGAAAGTTCCAATGCTGTAGAACCCTTTCTTACATCAAAAACACCTTTCCTATGGAGTTTCATGAAGCTAGTAATAAAACTTTTTGAGATGCAGTGAGAAAAAGGGTGAACAATATCCAAAATTTCATTTTCCAATAGGGTTAACATTGCAGACCCCACCCCTTTTTGAGCTCCCCAAATGTACCCTTAATAAACCCCCTTTTCAAAAATTTTTGTTTAAGGCACAAATAAATATATGGGGCAAACATCCTACAAAGTTTCAAAGTTCTATGTCAAATGGTCTCTGAGATCTTGTTCGGACAAGTTCATCCGGACGAGAATAAAGAAAGAAAGTGGAATAATGACAAGTAATAACTGTGTTCGCAAGCGAAACACAAAAGTCTCCCAAACGAACTCCTATATCGGATACCAAGGCATTACGAAACTCCCTTTTGAAAAAAATTTGGGTACATAACCTATGTAAAAAAATAATTTCTGGTTTTGCTTTTATGACAACGAAATGCTCTTTTGTCCATTACATCCAATTTCAGACCCTTTCCAAAAAACAAAATGAGGCAGGGGTTCCCCTTATAACCTATTTAATACATATTTCTCAAAATTCCTTTTTTTTGTAAGAAAACTCAATTTTTCAACAAAAAATACGTTTCTGGTATTGTTTCCATGGCAACAAAGTGCTCTTTAGTCCATTACACCCAATTTCAGACCCTTTCCCCCCCCCAAAAAAATGGGCAGGGGTTCCCCTTATAAGCTATGTAATACATATTTCTCAAAATTCCTTCTTTTTTATCAGAAAACCTGATTTTCCCCAAAAATATGCTTTTGGTTTTGTTTCCATGGCAACCAAATGCTCTTTTTCCCATAACATCCAATTTCAGATCTCTTTCCAAAGAAAATTTGGGCAGGGGTTCCCCTTATAACCTATTTAATACATATTTCTCAAAATTCCTTTTTTTGTCAGAAAACTCAATTTTTCAACAAAAAATACGTTTCTGGTTTTGTTTCCATGGCAACAAAGTGCTTTTTTTTGTCCATTACACCCAATTTCAGACCCTTTCCAAAAAAAAAATTGTGCAGGGGTTCCCGTTATAAGCTATGTTATACAAATTTCTCAAAATTCCTTCTTTTTCATCACAAAACCTGATTTTCCCAAAAAATATGCTTTTGGTTTTGTTTCCATGGCAACCAAATGCTCTTTTGCCCATAACATCTAATATCAGATCTCTTTGCAAAGAAAATTTGGGCAGGGGTTCCCCTTATAACCTATTTAATACATATTTCTCAAAATTCCTTTTTTTATGAGAAAACTCAATTTTTCAACAAAAAATACGTTTCTGATTTTATTTCCATGGCACCAAAGTGCTCTTTTGTCCATTACACCCAATTTCAGACCCTTTCAAAAAAAAAATTTGGGCAGGGGTTCCCCTTATAATCTAAGTAATACATATTGCTGTAATTAAAACACTATTATCAACAGAAACTACTATTTTCCCAAAATTTCCATTTTTTGGTATGGTTTCCATGGCAACGGTAGTTATTTTGAAATTTCCAATGCTGTTGAACCCTTTCTTACATGACCCTAACCTTTCTGGTGAAGTTTCATGGAGCTAGTGTTAATAGTTTTTGAGAAACAGTGAAGAATATGATGAAAATCATTCAAAATTTAATTTTCCCATAGGGTAACTATAGGACGACCCCACCCCTTTTTGAGCCCCCCAAATGTACCCTTAATAAACCCCTTTTTCAAAAATTTTTATTTTAAGCACAACTAGATATATGGGGCCAACATCCTACCAAGTTTCAAAGTTCTATGTCAAATGGTGTCCGAGATCTCATTCGGACAAGTTCATCCGGACGAGAATAAAGAAAGAAAGCGGAATAATAAAAAAACAATAAGTCTCCCATACTTCGTTTGGGAGACTTAATAATAAGAAACGCAACAAAAACAATAAGTCTCCCAAACTTCGTTTGGGAGACTTAATAAGAAGAAACGCAACAAAAACAATAAGTCTCCCAACTTCGTTTGGTAGACTAAATAACAAACGGTACAAACACAAGAAGTCGCCAAACTTTGTTTGGACGACTTAATAAGAAACCGTGCAAAAACAAGAAGTCCCAAAACTTTGTTTGGGCGACTTAATAAGAAACGGGGCAAACACAAGAAGTCGCCTAACTTTGTTTTGGCGACTTAATAAGAAACAGAGTAAAAACAATAAGTCACCAAACTTCGTTTGGGTGACTTAATAATAATAACGATTGAATTTTGACCACCCATTTTTGAGAAAACTAGTACGTCAATTGTTAAAAAAAACAATTGATAAGTCTTTTACGAAAGTTGCGTCATAGTATTATCATAAATGATTAATTATGTAAGCTTTATATGTACAAATATTTACTGATACTTTTATGTGAAATAAAGTTTTTGGCTATGACCTTGGACTTTGACCTTGACCTCATTTTGAAGGTCACATCTTCCTTTACATTTTTTGTATTGAATATCTCTTTGTATCTTCAATGGTATTTGAGCTATAGGCAAAAAAACGAAATCAGACATCAAAAATCGATTTTTGGTCCATAGGCCCAAACCGGTTGGTCCAAAAATTTTAGACCCAATGTAACAAATGTATATCTAAACAAGACACATATTTTTGCCGTTACATGTTATCAGCTATCTACTACAGTTTATGAGTTAATCCAGTGACCAATGACCTTTGACCTTGGCATTTTTAAACGTTACACATATCACCTAAGTTGAATGGAAAAGGTTTCAGGTTTCTATCTCTAACCGTTTTCGAGAAAAACCTACTTAAAAGATGTGACGAAACTTTCAAAGGGCATAACTCATGAACGGTTGACCATTGAATTTCGATTCAAATGCAAGAAATGTCCGTCATGACCTAACCAACATTTTTGTCATTACATTGTATTAGCTATTTTTTACAGTTTCCGAGTTATCCAATAATACGATTTGGGGTCAAAGTTCAAAGTGACCAATGACGGTGGTCATTTTGAAAATTTCAACACCTGATTGCACATCTTAGGGTTGTGATCTACCCTCCTGTGAAGTTTGGTTATGATTCGACAAGGGGTTTCTGAGAATTGGGTTGGACAACATGATTGAAAGAGGCGGAAAAATAATAATAAGAAACAGTGCAAAAACAATAAGTCGCCAAACTTTGTTTGGGCGACTTAATAAGAAACGGAGCAAAAACAATTAGTCGCCAAACTACGTTTGGGCGAAATAAAAATACGAGTGATGATATGTTTGCATGCAAACACAAGTCACCCAAACCAGATTCCATACTCAATTCCCATTTGAAAAATGCTGTGTATATTTGTCACGAATGATTGTAATGATGTTTTTTGAAATATTTGTTTCTATTCCTTATGTAAGAACTAGTGTCATAAACTCATTATCTTTTCGTCTATCAGTGTAAGTAGTACTTTGATTCACAGGTTAACACTTCATTAGTGTATGTACTGGATTGCATCAGAAAAAAAGTTGCGTCATATTGGTTTCAATATTGATTCAATATGAAACCAACATTCCAAGGTTAATATGTACATTTATTGATACTATAACGTGAAATAAAGCTTTAGGGCTGTGACCTTGACCTGTGACCTTGACCTCATTTTGAAGGTCCAGACTTCCTGAACATTTTGTACGTTGAATGTCTTTTAGTATTTTCAATGGTATTTGAGCTATAAGCAAAAAACACGAAATTCGGACATCAAAAATCGGTTTTCGGTCCATAAACCGAAAACGGTTGGTCCGATAATTTTGGACCCTATGTAACAAATGTAGATCTCAACAAGATACACATTTCCCCGTTACATTTAATCAGTTATCTATTATGGTTTCTGAGATAATCCAATAATAAGGTCTAGGGTCAAAGTTCAAAGTGACCAATGACCTTTGACCTTGACATTTTTAAATGTAACACATATCACCTAAGATGAATGGAAAAGGTTTCCGGTTTCTGTTTCTCACCGTTTTCGAGAAAAACCTACTTAGAAGATATGATGAAATTTTCAAGGGTCATAACTCCTGAACGTTTGACCATAGAGTTTCAGTCTAAATGTAACAAATGTCGGGCATGACCTAACTAACATTTTGTCATTATATTGTATTAGCTATCTGTTACAGTTTCCGAGATAATCCGATAAGATTTGGGGTCAAAGTTCAAAGTGACCACTGATGGTGGTCATTTGGAAAATTTCAACACCCAAGCGGACATCTTTGGGTGGTGATCTATCTACCTCTGAAGTTTGATTATGATTGGGCAAGTGATCTCTGAGAATTTGGTTGGACAAGATGATTTTTGAGGCGGAATAATAATAATAAGAAGAAGAATAATAAGAAACGGTGCAAACACAAGAAGTCGCCAAACTTTGTTTGGGCGACTTAATAACGAGTGATAATGTGCTTGCAAGCAAACACAGAAGTCGCCCGACCAGAACTTATTCATTATGTTCTTTGAAAGAACAATGAGACCTCAATTTAAGAATTTGGTCTTAAGTTATTGCGATTCTGTCTATCAGTGATATCAGTATTTTTGATTAACCTGTACACACTCTGTGATTGCATCAGAAAATTCATTTCTATTTATATATTATGAAGTAAGACATTTCTTTTATGGCGTGTAATATATTTTCAAATTACATTGAAATACATACATGTTTCATTGAATTTTGACCACCCATTTTTTAGAAAACTAGTACGTCAATTGTTCCAAAAACAATTGATAGGTCTTTCACGAAAGTTGTGTCATAATGTTATCGTAAATGATCAACAATTTAAGCTTGATATATACATTTATTGATACTTTTATCCGAAACTAAGTTTTTGGCTATGACTTTGACTTTGACCTTGACCTCATTTTTTTGTATTGAATGTCACTATGTATCTTCAATGGTATTTGAGCTATAAGAAAAAAACCCGAAATCAGACATCAAAAATAGGTTTTTGGTTTATAGGTCCAAAACGGTTGGTCCAATAATTTTGGACTCAATTAACAAATATAGATCTTAATACAATACGCATTTTCGCCATTACATTTTATCAGCTATCTGTCACGGTTTCCGAGATAATCCAATAATAAGGTCAGGAGTCAAGGTTGAAAGTGAACAATGACCTTTGACCTTGGCATTTTTAAATGTAACACATATCACCTAAGTTGAATGGAAAAGGTTTCAGGTTTCTATCTCTAACCGTTTTCGAGAAAAACCTACTTAAAAGATGTGACGAAACTTTTAAGGGGCATAACTCCTGAATGGTTGACCCTAGAGTTTTGGTCCAAAGATACCAAAGGTTTGTCATTACCTAACAAACATTTTTGCCATTACACTTAATCAGCTATCTTTTACCGTTTCCCAGTTAATCCAATTAAAAGATTTAGGGGCAAAGTTCAAAGTGACCAATGGTGGTGGTCATTTGGAAAATTTGAATACCCGAATGCACATCTTGGGATGGACATCTACCTTCCTGTGAAGTTTGGTAGTGATTGGGCAAATAGTCTCCGAGAATTTGACCGGACAAGATGATGGCAAGAAAAAGTAGGAAAATAACAAGTGATAACTGTGTTCGCAAGCGAAACACAAAAGTCTCCCAAACGAACTCCAATATCAGATTTCAAGGCATTAGGAGACTCCCTCAAGAAAAAAATTTGGGCAAGGGTTCCCCTTAAAATCAATGTGATACATAGATCTCAAAATTCATATTTTTTATCAGAAAACTCAATTTTTCTACATAAAAATACATTTATGATTTTTTTTCCATGACAAACAAGTGCTCTGTTGTCCACTATACCCAATTTCAGACCCTTTCCAAAAAAAAAGTTGGGCAGGAGTTCCCTTATAAGCTATGTAATACATATTTCTCTAAATTCCTTTTTTTATCAGAAAACCTGATTTTTCAAAAATAAAATTAGTTTCTGGTTTTGCTTCCATGGCAACCAAATGCTCTTTTGTCCATTACATCCTATTTCAGACCTCTTTCAAAAGAAAATTTGGGCAGGGGTTCCCCTTATAACCTATGTAATTCATATTTCTGAAAATTCCCTTTTTTTATCAGAAAACTCAATTTTTCAACAAAAAAAAAATACATTTTTGTTTTTGTTTCTATGGCGAACAAGTGCTCTTTTGTTCATTACACCCAATTTAGACCCTTTCCAAAACATTTTGAGCAGGGGTTTGTAATACATATTTCTCAAAATTCCTTCTTTTTCATCAGAAAACCTGATGTTTCAAAAAAAATGAGTTTCTGATTTTGTTTTCATGGCAAACCAAATGCTCTTTTGTCCATTAAACCCAATTTCCGACCTCTTGCCAAAGAAAATTTGGGCAGGGGTTCCCCTTATAATCTATGAAATACACATTTCTCAAAATTCCTTTTTTTAATCAGAAAACTAAATTTTTCTACAAAAAAATACGTTTATGGTTTTGTTTCCATGACAAACAAGTGCTCTTTTATCCATTACACCCAATTTCAGACCCTTTCCAAAAAAAAATTTGGGCAGGAGTTCCCCTTCTAAGCTATGTAATAAATATTTCTCAAAATTCCTTAGTTTTTATCATAAAACCTGATTTTTAAAAAAAAATAAGTTTTTGGCTTTGTTTCCATGGCAACCAAATGCTCTTTTGTCCATTAAACCCAATTTCAGATCTCCTTCCAAAAAAATTTCCATTTCTTGTTTTGTTTCCATGACAACCAAAATTATTTTGAAAGTTCGAATGCTGTAGAACCCTTTCCTACATTACAA
>MJUU01025160.1:10746-25910 GCA_002080025.1 Modiolus philippinarum
AATTCCAAAATTCTGTCTGTTTGTGCATCTGTCGTCCACCCCCAGAAGGTCTCCTACTGATAGCTTTTGAATGAAAAACATGTAACATTCTATTTTTAAACTTGGTATACAGGTCTTTTGCCTTAGGACTTGAGCCAGCTGATATTTTGAATTTGTTCTGGAATTATGACCCTAGAATGTTTGAAAATTTGTAAAATCCCCACATTTGATCCTAGCTTACATCTCAGTTTAGCTTTATAGTGGCCGATCTTGTTATACAATGAATTGAATTTTCTATTAGCAGAAGAACACTTATTAACATGAATTGTTGTGTTGTGACGGTAGAGAATTATTAAGATAATTCATGATCATGTCTACATTATATTATTTTACTGAAGGATATAATCTTGTACCAGTCACCAATACACAACATAGTTATAAACATGTCTTTAAGTTTACTTGTAAATTTTTAATGGTCTTTAGATTTTGTTTTTATATATATTCAGACTATATATAGAAAAAGGGGATTTCCAAAAAGTTGCTATACCAATATCATAGTATTTTTTGTATACAAACTGGTCAGTAGTAGTAGAAAAGTAATTATAAATTGTAGCTGCTTGGAAATATACACCACAAACTGCATAATATATATGTTTATTATGACGACCAAATTTTCTTGGTATATTTTAAAGAGAAAATTCACAGACATCAGATGACAACTCTTGTCAGTGAAATGCATTTTTAAGGATTTTTATTGTTGATTTTATTGGGTTTTTTTTTGTCCAAACTCACATGCTGAGGCTGTTCCAAGGAATAATAAACACTTTGTTAGGTAAAGGAATTTGAAGCACTTATTTGAAGTTATTGTTACATGTATCATGTATGGTTTGGTTATTGAAATTTAAAACAGTACAATGTCCTGAAGGAGAGAGGGAAAGAGATCAAGGACAAAACTCTGTAAAATAAATCAATTTCCATTTGTTTATGAATGAATTGCTCCGATTGACCAAGTAAATTGTGTCACGTAACATTGTGATGTCCAAAAATCTATATTGTTACGTCAAAATTTTCTGGGAAAATTCACCACATTGGAAACTTGTCTATTCATAATTTTACCAATTGTGAAGGGATAAATTTGGATGCCTGTCTGATAAAAATTTTTTTTGTTAAGGGAACTATCAATTCATATTACGAGAAACTCTATATGTATTTTACAGAAGGACTATGGAATGCCTCTTCTGTATATGAACATTTTTTTCAATAACAAAAGTATATAAAATACATTTAAAGTTTGTCTCCTGAATTATATCCTGTGAAGTTTACTATCAGGATCTCTTACATTCAACATCTTCTCATTAAAACAAGTGGCTTATAAAATAAAATGGAATATCAAACTATTTCCTTGGAATGGCAGTTTATATTTCTGTTGAAATGAATTGTCCCACAATAGGTAACAAATTGTAACTAAGAGAATAACATTGCATGTTTTATTTCAAGTTAATTTTTAAATCACCTGCATTTTTTGTTGACACTAATTCTGGAAATTCAGAATTAAATTTTTTATTAATTTCCATTTTCTTTTCAAACTAGAACGTAATTGTTACTTTTATATGTAGTAGTTATTTATACATTGGTATGGGTACTATGTGTTTTTCGTAATGTTTCTTTTTATATTATTTAAAATAGGGGCTAGATACTGTAAAATTTTATATTTAATGACAAATACATGATATTGCTTATTGATAAACCAAATACATATACAACTTACCGTATGTACTAAGTTTTATCTTATTTACTCATGAAGCTGAAGTCTTACTGAAAGTTCACATAAAATACAGCAATTATAATACTGAGAATTAGCTATGACAACTTTATACAATGTCATCATATCAGTTTATGATATTAAATTCAATACACAAAATAAGTGTTTTGGCTTAAAACAGAAAAAGACAAGGAACAAATATAAAACAAAGAAAGTTCAAGTGACTGATAGGGCACATATCATAGTAACGTAACTATATAAAGTTGGTGAAAACCAAACTACCAGTCTAAAAGAGAATTATCCCAAAGATAATGGCAACATGGGAAACATTAAACTACAAAAACATCACATAGATACAAATATATCTCAGTATGTTTTGGTTAGAATATGTCAAATCGAGATTGAAATTATGCTAAGTGTATACAGTAGATACATCTACCAAATTTGTCATGCAGTGTTAGAAATTATCAGTACAAGAGTCTTCATGAATACTGCTAAAACATGTTTTGAATAGGAAAATTGAAAAGAAAGCTGCTCAAGTCAGCATACTTGTATGTTCATTTGAATGCTAATGGTAATGTTGTCTGAACAAAATAAGATATTTAACATATTATTAAGAATGTTTTGAGTATTGGGATAGATTAAACTTGGCTTAGAGCAGTTTACACCAAAACATAATAACTGCTGATATTATAAACTCTTCCAACAGTTAGATATCTTGTAACTTTTGAAAATTGTTTTCCTTGAACTGAATTCCAATTCATTCTTCAAACTTTTAAATTATATGCATTACAATACAAACTTACGTTCTACAACATTTCTTACCTCAATACTCTACCTTTGTCTTATTCACTAATCTGTATCAAATGTATGGTTTTATAAATAAACGTACTTTACATATACCAATATTTCTCTATAAATCTTCCTCTGAACTTTGAAATCGAAAATGGTTAGTACTTATTTAAATTATTAAAAATCTTCAGTCTTTCTTAAAGCCTTTCAGGGTATTGTTTTCAAAAATATTTCAGCTTTAAGGAAATATACTGATCTAATAATAAAATTTTGGATTTATAAAAGATAATCAGATTAATTAGAGCTTTGCATGTTGGATGAATTAAAATATAGTGAGATGGATTTACAGAATCAAGTTACAAAGTTTTCGTATATAATTCTTGTTAATTTCCAGCATGTAATTGCTGAAATGTTTAGCAGTTCAATGTATGTTAATGCTGCATAAGAATTAAAATTGCATATATTTTACCAGTCTTTACCAGAAGACAACAATTGAAAATAGATGTGTTAAGAAGGAGTTGAAACAGTGATGAATGAAGCTGGTCCTAGCCAAGATCTGGTTCCTTACCAGTAGAACAAACAAATGGTACCCAGTTCATATGTTTATGTCACAGTTTTTATATATTTATTGTTACCGGTAGATAATACTTTATAAACATTGGTAAAATGATATTGATAAAGATACTGTGTTTATAGGACAACTTGCTAACACATGGTAGTGTTGAAGATGATGCTGTTACTGTTAGTGCTCCCCCGATTGTACCCCCATCAGAAAGGAGACCAAAGTCTGTCCCAGTACAGTTAACAAGAAGACCTGAATCTGTAAGTTACTTCTGTTTTTTCTAATCTAAGAGACTGCTCAAAAAATTTAAATGTGTCACGACAGAATGTCTTAAAGGTGTATCCTATTGTTTTAATGGCAAGCGAAGCAGCATAACTGCTTTTTCTGCAATTTTGACTTTGATTAAATGAAATGTCACAAAAGAATCACAATTGTTTTTAGAAAAGGTAATTTGTACCATCAGTTTGGTGAAATTAATAGGGGTTACCAAAAGGCAGTGATGTACATTTGCATTAATATATGCTACATAGAAATGAACGCAAGACCTATATTGTTTTATTCATTTATAGTAACATGTTAAAAAAAAAGTACACAATATCAAGATGTCTAGAAATTGACTTGTTATTATGTCTTTCAGTCTAATGGGAACCTTAGACCACTATCTAGAAACATCAAAACAAGTCCTGCATTGTTTACCCTGGACAGAGTTATGAAGAGTTTCCGCGCAAGGAGTCAGTTATTGGTTAGTAGACTGGAGGATAGTGATGAGGTCATGCATCAAGAATTTGAGGGAGAAATGCCAAATCATGGACACGACGCTGACGAACTTCAGGTACAAGATTCACAAGAGCAAGAAACGTAAGTAAAGTAGATCAAGATACATAATTCAGTAGTTACTTGACGATCTAACATATTTTTAGTTCGCCTCAACGAAGTTGAGGAGGACTATTGGAGTGCCCCCGGCGTCCGTGTCTACGTCTACGTCTACGTCCGCGTCCTCATTTGGGCATATATCTCTGCAACTATGATGGGTAGGGTCATCAAACTTTGTGTGCAGATGCATCTTGGGCTATATCACAGCCTCCAAGAAAATTAGGTCTCTTTGACCTATATTTTCCCCCTGACTGGCTTTCATTTAATTTTAGGTCCGAGTTGATATCTCAGTAACTGTACATGGTAGGATCATCTTACCTTGCATGTACATGCATCTTTTGGGGTAGGTCAGCATCCAGGCAAAATTAGGTCACTTTGACCTATATTTTCTGCATGATCGACTTACATTCAAGTTTACATCCGAGTTCAGATCTAAGTAACTGTACATGGTACAATCATCTAACTTTGCATCTGCATGCATCTTTGGGGGTAGGTCAGCATCCAGACAAAACTAGGTCACTTTGACCTATATTTTCTGCATGATCGACTTACATTCAAGGTTACGTCCAAGTTCAGATCTAAGTAGGATCATCTAACCTTGCATGTGCATGCATCTTTGGCAGTAGGTCAGCATCCAGGCAAAATTAGGTCACTTTTCCGTTTATGTCCGAATTCAGGTCTCGATAACTGTACATGGTAAGATCATCTAGCCTTTGTATACATGCATAAGGGATGGTAAATGAGCACCGTGGCCAAATTGGGTTTTTGTGTCCATGTGCCATAACAAGGCGAACTTTGTAATCGTTGATTACCTATTCGTTGATTACCTATGTTTATGTTTAAAATTAGATGGTATATTGGAATATTCTTATTCCAATACTAGTAATTCCTGCAAACCAAATTTGATTTGCAATTAATAAATCAAATAGAAGAATTGACTATCAAGAAAATACAGTAGAACTTCAATGGCTCGAACACCCAAGGATGATGAAAACAGTTCGATCTATAAGGTTGTTCAAGTTATCAAGGTTGAACTGTGTTTCAATTTGAACAAAGGATCCAGAAAAAGGGTTCGAGACATCCATAGTGATCGAATTATTGCATTGTAGTCAACTGTGGTCACAAAATTATTGCATTGTAGTCAACTGTAGTCACAAAATTATTGCATTGTAGTCAACTGTAGTCACAAAATTATTGCATTGTAGTCAACTGTGGTCACAAAATTATTGCATTGTAGTCAACTGTAGTCACAAAATTATTGCATTGTAGTCAACTGCGGTCACAAACTTATTGCATTGTAGTCAACTGTGGTCACAAAATTATTGCATTGTAGTCAACTGCGGTCACAAACTTATTGCATTGTAGTCAACTGTGGTCACAAAATTATTTCATTGTAGTCAACTGTGGTCACAAAATTATTGCATTGTAGTCAACTGTGGTCACAAAATTATTGCATTGTAGTCAACTGTAGTCACAAAATTATTGCATTGTAGTCAACTGTGGTCACAAAATTATTGCATTGTAGTCAACTGTAGTCACAAAATTATCTTAAGGTCTTTATTGGGAGAAATGCTTTGATATTTTGATCACTACCACACTACAACTTTCCTTTTCAAAATATTAAATGATAAGTAAGCATATACTCACCATGTAAGTGCATGCAAATTTATTTTTGTTGTATATGCAATGTTTTACTTAATAAAACTTTATACATATTTCAGTGGTAAATTTGTAAGGAAAGGAACATTTAAAGTGAAGAAAGGAAAGAAAGGAGAAGAAAACAAAGAAAATGTCAACAATACAGAAATTCCTACCATCATGATTAATAGAGAAGGTAATTATACTTTTCAATAGGTTGAAATTTTATCACTATAAACCTCAGATAATGGGTAATGTTTTACTTATAACTAGCAAGTCAGCAGGATGATGGAAGGGTTAAATCCTTCATTCAAAATAACAAACTCACTGTTTTAAAGTACAGAAGATTCTGGACCTGTGAATTATTTTAATAAGTAAAAGGTATATAATTTGATGATTTAGTATTAGTGTAATTCTTTTTCTGAAAACATTAATATATTATAGATTTGTCCATTTAAATAAATTTCCAAATGAATACCGAAGCAACAACCAAACATTTTAAATGAAATGGTTTAAATATTATCATCTGTTTTATTTGTTTGCATAAATTTTTGCATGTTTTGAAAAACAACATCATATGTTCTGATAATTGTGTTCTATATAACTTGTTTTATATGTTGATGTACATGTTTTATCATTTTTGTGGCTTTGATGTCATGTGTGTGTCTGTCTGTGTCTAGTTATAACAGGAAGTGTGTCATCATCTGCAGGGGGAGATAACTTAGCAGTAGCAACAGTTGAAGACAGTTTGAGGAAGAGTTCCAATACACAGAGAATGTTAAAGGAATCCAGACTGAAATTGACTGATGCTCACAACAAAATGAGGGACCTGTCAATCAACATTAGGTAGTGCATTATATATTAGTATACCAAAAATATCAAAGAATAATAGGGTTTTACATGAGTCCATATTATAGATCAGGAATATTTTCCATGACTGTGAAAAATTTCCTGAGTGGAGTGTAGCGAAAACAGGGTAAAAACATAGAATTTCTCACACGAGTAGAATATAGAAACAATAGTTTTTACACAAGTTCATATTATAGATCAGGAATACCTGAGAAAGTCTGAGAAATCTGTCTTTCCCAAGTGGAGAGGAGCTAAAAGAGAATAAAAGATGTAAAGTTTCTATATCCCAATCTTTAATTTTAGTTGAATGTAAGAATCTACCATATTTCTACCAAATACATTGATCAAACTGACTGAAAACAAAACTTGCCATTTCTTGAGAAGTTTCTATTTGTCATGTTAAATTATATATAAAGTAATATCATGGTAACAACTGTGTTGTTGAACAAATTGCAACATTGGATTTGACATTTTCCCGTGCAAGACAGCTTCATGTGAACTTGTCCTCTATGGGCTGTCTTACAGTCATTTACAGAAGAAACAAGATATGGAGTGTACAGTGATGAATCTGTTGCCCTGCACAAACTTATATGCTGCTAGAATGTGTAATACAAAATATGATTTGTAATGAGCAGGAAGCCTTACAATACAGGGAATTCTATGTAATTAATTTTCTAGAAGGCAGGACAAAATTTAAATGAGATAATTCACAAGTTAGTACCCCATGAATATTCTTACATTAAAAGAAAACCTATTGCAAGTGAAAACAAGAAACAGAAAATGTTCAAAATTTCAGGATAAAAATAGAATAATCTTATCAAATACAGGTGAGACTGTACCAATAATTAATAGGGGAGTACATTTTGTGTCACAGTATATCTTTTCATTTCATAGCAAACATCCAAAGGTTCACAGGAAAGGGCCATTTTGTTAAGAAATCTACAAAAAATGAATAATTTCTGCAATTTCAGTTGACAATTACTCTGCGTCCTAGAGCTGCTTCTGTAAAATGAACCATTAGATTTTTATTGCATAGTTCAAATTAATTTTGAATAAGACATATTTTTTTTGAAAGGTTAAAAGAACAACTTATTAGAGAACTAGTGAAGACTGGAAAAGATGCTGATGTTATGAATAAAAAATATGCTGAAAAAATTAAAGCTTTAGAAAAGGTTGGTATCTGATTTTATGCAAGATTTTTAATGCCTCTTGGACAAAAAGTTTGGGGCATATAAATGAAAATTTGTGTTAAGCAGGGGCATCATATGTGTCTTACGGACACAAATACCTTGTGAGGGGGCATGTCATCCTCAAGTTTATGAAAGATATTTCCATAATAATTTTTAGATTTTTTTCCCCATAATATTGTTTGAATGTTTTTCTTACATACACTTATATTTTCAGGAAAAATTGAAAGTAAAGAAAGAGTTACAGGAGACACAACATGTACTGCAGGACTTAGATGTTAAACAGGAAACAACAGAAAAACTCAAACTAACACAGTAAGTCAACCTTCATTATATAGTTTTCATTAGTATATCATTTGTTTAGAAATGGTACGATAAATGAAGGGTAATTATGATAGCATCATTGGATTTTTTTCACCAATTTTGATTTCTTGCTTTTACCTGCCCTTGATCACTAGGAGAACAATTGAAATTAGATTCTCTCCTATTCACAGTGTGGTAAAGCAGTTAGTTAAATTTTCATAATAACAGTAATTCACATATTGGCTAAATTCCTGAGAGATATTTCCTGCAAAAGTGTTTTTCATTCATTAAATCGATTATGATGCCACATTTTTAAGATTTGTTCATACAACCCACACCATTAACATCTGTCATGTGTCTTATAAACTTATAAATCATAACCAAAACAAATTCTTTGTTCATGACTTTTGATATTTTTCCATTCTAGTTACATACAGTTTTCAGCATGCTTGAAAATTTAGAATTCAGCTATCTCTTATGGAGAAATGATGTTACCTACTCCCTTACCGTATATTTTCGATTATAAGTCGGTTCGATTATAAGTCAGAAGGTCTTTTCATGAAGAAAAACTTCGTATTTTGCATTTGTCACGATTATAAGTCGGTCGGAGATCATTGTAAAGTTGTGTACCAAAACTTCAACATGAAATTGGTATAATTTATTAAATTGCACGCATTGGAATAAAAGAATATCTTCTACATGAGATAAATGCTACATGTGAAGCATTTTATATGTGCTAAAAGCAGCTTTCTTCATTTTTCTGGCCAAGACATCGTATTAAGGGGGGATACTAATGTCTATTATATGGACTAATTGTTTATAAAAGAATAAACAGTTTTGGAATAATCATGTAAGATACGATATGACACTCCTAGGAGAAAGGTGTTAGTTATTGTCGGTTTTAGGTAATTAGTGAAATCAACATAGTACACAAATAGTGAAACTTCTCTGGAAATGAATTTTAGCTCCCAATTTTCCGACTTATAATCAAGTATATACGGTATGTTATTCAAGAGAGAGTTTCTGTACATGTATTTACACATTTGTGCTTCAGAGAATACCAAAAGAAAATGGAAACTGCAAAAGCCAGAATGTCCATGTTATCCAGAAAACAGAAAGAAACAGAAAATATTGCTAACTTCTCTTTCTACAATGAGAAAAAGTAAGTTGTATAGTTGACTTGTTTAAGACTATAGTGTTGTTATACCCTGAGTCGTTACTGATTACTTATTAGTTTACCTGTACTGTCATTGTTGCTCGTCACCTCTGTGGTGTGAGGCTTTAGTCCTCTCTATAAGCAGTGAAAAAGGTTGGAAATTATGATGAGGTTTGTCAATTACTGTAAAGTATGGTGTCACCTTCAGCTACGAAGGCTTCCACTGTCACAGGAACTGGTTGTCAAGATATAGCTTAAATATTGTTGAAGGTGATGTTCAACCTCAATCATTCTGTCTTATTCTGCAATGGTGATGTAATAGTAAGTAGAGCATAATATGGTGAATATTGATAAGTCAGTCATCTGCATGTACAATCATTTACATCACCAAAGCTTGAACCTATATTACATCAGAGAAAGTATTCAGCTTGTAAATACATTCATTGTATATACTGTAGTACTTTTAGTTATGGAGGTTTTAATAAATATCACTGTTTTTCGTTGGTACTTAAATTCGAGGTTTTGCATTTATACTGTAGGGGAAAATGCATTTTGTTGGGAACTTGATTTTGTAGATTGAGGAAATTTGGACCCCCACAAACAACAGAATTTTCAGGGTATTTATCTCATGCCTTTGTAATATCCATACATTTACATGTAAATACCAAAAATATCATAAACATTGTAATCGTTATTTTGTGAAATTTAGGATCCAGGAATTAGAGTTGGCTGTTGACAGAATGAAACAGAATAAAGAACTGGTAACTAAGAAATTAAAAGATGAATCTGAAAGGAAGATGAAATTAGAGGTAAAACATACACTTTCACAGTTACATATATTCTACCTACACTCTATAGTTATGAGTCTATCTGTGTGTTTGTTCTTGTGATCATCCATGTGTCTGTCCTAGCCTGTATCTTGGCTGTAACTTTTTGTTGATAGATTTTTTCAAGACATTGTATCATATTTTGGTATTAATTTAGAAATTTATAATTAATGTATATATGAAATCACGTTAAACATGAAATTATTAAACATATTGGTCTTTTTGCCTGTAATTGAACCAATCTGCATATTGAGGTCTTTATTATAATTCAATTCATCGATTGATCTGGACTATTTCAGTGTTTTCGCTGGTGTCAGCACATTTAGGTTCATATAATATCTTATTTCTGTGTTTCATCAACAACTGTAAATTAAGAAATTAATAAGATAAAATGTTGATATCCTGACAGAGAGAGATGCAGAAAGAAACACAGAAGGTGAAGGAATTAGAAATAAAGAATGAACAACAACAGAAGATACTGAAGAGAAAGAATGAAGAAATAGCTGCTGTACAGAGGAAGTTACGGAGTGGTGGAGGGTCAACACTACCACCAATCAATATGTAAGTAATATATGTTTATATTTTA
This sequence comes from Modiolus philippinarum, assembly GCA_002080025.1. Taxonomy (NCBI): domain Eukaryota; kingdom Metazoa; phylum Mollusca; class Bivalvia; order Mytilida; family Modiolidae; genus Modiolus; species Modiolus philippinarum. Next base: position 21,261 of record MJUU01025160.1, read on the forward strand.
ATTCAATTTGATCATCTTTGTGTTAGTAAATTTTAAGATTTTAAAATTCTCAGCAAGCCTTACCATTTACTGTATAAATTGTCATAAAATTATATTTTGGGGTATGCAGTTTTTGTGACATCAGAATAATCATACGTAAACGAATAAAGTCATCACATTAGGTATAAGGTTTGGTGGAAAAATTTATCAGAATTCTGTTGTTGAGTTATTTGATTGGTAGTTTGTGCATTCATTGATCTAACTAACAGCTGTTGTCAATTTACCTTGTGATGCTCTACATACACTCCAGACCCTGCGGTGATACCACAAAATATCTAATGATGTACTTGTAAGAGCACTTTGCCAGTTTAATTGATGTTTGTTGACAATCTCGCACCAATGACCAATGAAGACATGGATATAGCGTTGCTCGACAATTAGCAAAGAATTCCGCTTAAATTGGTGCTAGGGGTCGTCTTGAACTTACTATGAGGTATGAGCAAATTCATTGTTGAAGGCCTCATGGTGACTTCAAGATGAAGAACAACAATAAAAGGGTTTTTCCATTTCTTGTTTTTACCATGTATTTGTAGAGACTTTGTCTTATGTGCATTTACTCCATCATTTCAATGATGAAAATGCTGGTGAAACACATTTTTTGCTGTTTTTAAATTCACCAACATCAGAAGACTCATGTTCTCTCAGTCCCAAAAATTGCAAGTTTTTTACATTTATAAATAATAATCTTTCTTTTTAACACCAGTGAGGACCATGACAAGATAGAAGAACAAAAGAAATGGTTAGATAACGAGGTGGAGAAAGTGTTACAACAGAAAAGACAGATGGAGGAATTACAAGAGGTAAGTTGTCACATAAGGTAAGGTACAGAGCCTATAGAGATGATATGACAACTGTACAAAGGAGAAAATACAAATTGGAATTTTTTAATATGAGAAAGCAATAGATTTTTGCAAAAATGTGATATAAAGTGTGTTTAAAAAATCAATTAGGAAATATCTTAAGAAACCATTTTGGACATAACAAATAGAAATTTGGGGTCACCTATCATATTTTTGAGAAAAAAAAAAATAAAGATGTTACTTTTCCACTATTATTTCTACATAATTGTCTCTTCTTAATGAAAAAGAGTTTTTCAAATTGTGACATAATGTGCACCATAAATGTTTATATTTATGTTTAGTATCAATAATCAAGTCAAAATCAGTTTAACAACATTCAAATAGTAAATATTGATTTTTGTCAGATGCCCTTGATGGATGTGCAGTTTTAGACACCCAAATCACCTTAATTCATTGAAGTGAACTTGATCTAGGCTTAGCAGAAAATTATATCATAAAGCTCACTACAACGTAATTTTACTGGACTTTGGGGTTTAGAATAAAACTGTTTACAAAAACTCATTTACTTCTTATCTGAAAATTTACAAATATGAAATATAAATTAATCACTGGTTTTGCATCTTACAGCTAGTACTTATCTCTAACAGTACATCCTGTGTCCAATGCCAAACTGCTTTTTTATGCAATATTTGTTATTCTCTCTCGGAAATCAATGTCATGCACCAAAGTCTTTAAATAAACGTTAAGCTTTGATGCGCTAATGCTCCCGAAAATCCCTGAGCACAACAGTCATCAGTAATAAAACCGAAGGAACAATAATAATTTTGTAGTTATAGATATTTTTTTTTAAAGAGACCATAAATTCAGAATCCACTTATATTGTTTACTTTCTAAAATCTTTTTTTGTGAATTGTATGAAGTCCATTATTATAAGGTAAAAAGATTATCTTTTTTATGTTTTTAGGAATTGAAAAAGAGGGAAACCATTGTTGCCAAGAAGGAGGCTATGTTAGCAGAAAAGAATGAACTGGAGTTCAGAAGGATGAGATCTAGTCAAATTATTAATAAAGTAAGAACTAAGATAATGCAGACAAGATTAATTGAAAAACAGTACAGACAGACCAAGCACTTGAGGGACTGATGAAATTAGTTCGATTAAGAGTAGTGGTAGAGTTATCAGGGTTGAATTATGTTCAAATGTCAAAGGTACAATAAAAGGGTTTGAAACCTCCATGATGTTAGAGCCATTCAAGGGTAACTGTACCTTTTATTGAATATTCATTATATAAATTTACCATCACTAGACGGGGTTCCTATTCTGTACTTAAAACACTAGTTATCACAATATAGTGGGCATTTTCTTTATGTATAAAATGTATCAATATGAAATAAATTGAATATATTTCATTAAAATGTATAAATTATACTCCCAATCAACGAGTAGGTGGTACATTGGAATACCCTTGTCCGTCCGTCAGTCCATCCTTCATACTGTCCATCCATCATGCTGTCTGTCCGTCATTCTGTCAGTCTGTCTTTCTGTCTGTCTGTCATTCTGTCCATCCGTCATTCCGTCTGATATTTTTTCGTCACAAAATTCTCCATTCTGCCTGAAGGGATTCATTTGAAATTTGGTATGTTGCTTTGTTTTGGTGAGTCCTGCGTTGTTAGCAATTTTAAGTGCTCCTCAATATTAACTTCCTGTTTGACGGGACTTTGAATAATGAAATTTTCGTCTCAAAATTCTCAGCTCTCCTTGATGGGATTCATCTGAATCTTGGTATTCTGCTTTGTTGCAATTAGTTGTGAGTTTTATGCAATTTTTAGTGCTCTCTGATATCTACTTCCTGTTTGACAGAACTATGAATTTTTACTTTTTTAGTCAGAAAAGTGAAATTTTTGTCACAAATTTCTCAGCTCTCCTTAAAGGGATTCATTTTAAATTTAGTATGCTGCTTTTTTTGAATGAGTTTTTCGTTATTAGCAATTTTTTAGTGCTCTCTAATATCACGGGACTTCGAATTTTACCGTAATGGTCATAAAAGTTAAATTAAAGTCATTTTGTCAAAAGCTTTGTATTGTCATTTCAAATTGTTGGATTGATTTTCTGTTTATTTGTTGAGGATTATATAATTGTGTCCATACTTGTATAATGTCCGCACTTGTACTGTGTCCATGCCTGTATTGTGTCCACTCACCCTTGATATTGTACTTACCATATCGAGTAAGGGTTCAATGAGTGGGGGTACAAATAGTTGCCATTTGGCAATAGCTCTTGTTTGAATTCAAATAGCCTCTTGCAAATATTTTGGCTACTTATTTTTAAGTTTTAAATGAAAATCTTGTTCTTTTAAAACAGAATATTTTATCGGTATCAACAAAATTAGAGACTCTAGACAAACGATTGGAAGAGAAAACAAATGAGTTGTCACGGACTCCAACAGAACAACAACAGTTTGTTAAGGAAGAGATGGGTAAACTACAGGAAGCTAGAGATAAACTGAATAGACAGAGAAATGTACTGGAGGATAAACTGAGGGATGGGAGACTGTTATCTGGACAGGAGGAAAGGAGGTAGGTAAACTACAGGAAGTTAGAAATAAACTGTATAGACAGAGGAATGTACTGGAGGATAAACTGAGGGATGGAAGACTGTTATCTGGACAGGAGGAAAGGAGGTAGGTAAACTACAGGAAGCTAGAGATAAACTGAATAGACAAAGAAATGTACTGGAGGATAAACTGAGGGATGGGAGACTGTTATCTGGACAGGAGGAGAGGAGGTAGGTAAACTACAGGAAGCTAGAGATAAACTGAATAGACAGAGAAATGTACTGGAGGATAAACTGAGGAATGGAAGGCTGTTATCTGGACAGGAGGAAAGGAGGTACATGTAGGTAAACTACAGGAAGCTAGAGATAAACTGTATAGACAGAGGAATGTACTGGAGGATAAACTGAGGGATGGAAGACTGTTATCTGGACAGGAAGAAAGGAGGTAGGTAAACTACAGGAAGCTAGAGATAAACTGTATAGACAGAGGAATGTACTGGAGGATAAACTGAGGGATGGAAGACTGTTATCTGGTCGGGAGGAAAGGAGGTAGGTAAACTACAGGAAGCTAGAGATAAACAGAATAGACAGAGAAATGTACTGGAGGATAAACTGAGGGATGGAAGGCTTTTATCTGGTCAGGAGGAAAGGAGGTAGGGAAATTATAGATATAGGGTTAGGGTTGACAGAGAAATGTACTGGAGGATAAACCGAGGGATGGAAGGCTGTTATCTGGTCAGGAGGAGAGAAGGTAATGAAATTATAGATATGGGGTTAGGGTTGACAGAGAAATGTACTGGAGGATAAACTGAGGGATGGGAGGCTGTTATCTGGTCAGGAGGAAAGGAGGTAGGGAAATTATAGATATAGGGTTAGGGTTGACAGAGAAATGTACTGGAGGATAAACTGAGGGATGGAAGGCTGTTATCTGGTCAGGAGGAGAGAAGGTAATGAAATTATAGATATGGGGTTAGGGTTGACAGAGAAATGTACTGGAGGATAAACTGAGGGATGGGAGACTGTTATCATGACAGGAGGAAAGTAGGTAGGGAAATTATAGATATAGGGTTAGGGTTGACAGAGAAATGTACTGGAGGATAAACTGAGGGATGGAAGGCTGTTATCTGGTCAGGAGGAGAGAAGGTAATGAAATTATAGATATGAGGTTAGAGTTGACAGAGAAATGTACTGGAGGATAAACTGAGGGATGGGAGGCTGTTATCTGGTCAGGAGGAAAGGAGGTAGGGAAATTATAGATAT
>MJUU01025160.1:31612-54607 GCA_002080025.1 Modiolus philippinarum
TTGGTAAATTTCCTGAAAGTCTCAAAGACCACTTATTTTTTGGAATTCTACTTAGCAACCATATATCCTAGCATTCTTTTAGTAACAATAATGACTATCAATAGGTAGATTTAAAAAATAATGAAAAAATTATGCCAAGGGTGTATAACAACTGTTTTCTGTGTCAAACAGGGAGTGCGGGGATAGCTGTCGTTTCCGACAACATCTAGTTGTTTTTAAAAATGTTTCACCCATTCTGATTAAAGATGGAAGACAATTAATTAAAATTTAGTTAAAAAAACCATGCTTATATTATGGGTATATATAGGCATACAAGTTTTGGGAATATCATACCCCCAAATTTTCATTACCAGAAGATGGGTAAAGTGAGACAAAGTTATATGGCAAAGGAGAAATTAAAAATCATCGTGTATGCTGAAGCTCATGGCAACCGTGCCACTGGTAGAGAGTATGGCGTTAATGAGACAGATTTACGCAGCAACCATGCACAAAAAAAGCAGACAGACCTGGGAGAAAACCTTTCTTCCCAGAACTAGAAGCAGAACTGTTAAAATGGGTGACTGACTGCCGCTTGCAAGGTTACGGCATATCCACAACTGAACTGAGATTGAAAGCATTAAACCTCAAAAATAAAGTACAAGGCTCGGCAGAATTCAGAGGGTCAGTTGATTGGAGCTATGGTTTCCTAAAATGCCACAATTTGTCTATCTGATGACGCACAAATATTTCGCCAAGATTGCCAGCTGATTATGAGGACCAACTCACCAATTTTCAGTCATTTGTTATTAAGATGAGAAAGAAACACAACTACTCCTTATCGCAAATAGGCAATGCTGACCAAACTCCACTGACTTTTGATATGCCTTGTGATACGACAATTGCACCTACAGGCTCAAAAACAGTTAGCATTACAACAGGCAATGAAAAAAATCGCTTTACAGTCATGTTAGCTTGCACTGCCGATGGAGGAAAGCTTCTGCTGTATATCATATTCAAAAGAAAAACACTCCCCAGGTTACCATTTCCGTCAGGTGTCATAGTGAATGTTCATGAGAAGGGTTGGTTTGACGACAAAATTATGAAAGACTAGTTGAACAGAGTTTGGGCTAGACAACCTGGTGCAGGCCTTTCCCGTAGTATGCTCGTACTAGACTCATTCAGATGCCATAAAACAGAAGCAGGAAAGTCTATTCTCCAAGATCTACGCACAGACTTAGCAGTCATTCCTGGTGGTATGACATCTATACTACAACCACTTGATGTCAGCGTCAACAAACCTATGAAAGTTGCAGTTCGCCGTAAATGGAGTGAATGGATTGCCGGTGATGACCACTCCTTCACCAGTGGTGACCGTATGCGCAAAGCCAACCTGACAACAATCTGCACTTGGGTGAAAGAGGCATGGGAAGAACTTGACCCTGAAATAATCATCAAAGTGTTTAAGAAGTGCACAATTTCTAATGCTATGGATGGCTCCGAAGACGACATTGTATGGCAGCAGGAGGATGGCGACAACACTTCCGTTACAGAAGAACAACTTTATGACGATTTAGATTTGTACTACCAAGATGAAGAAGACATGCCACTAGCAGCATTACGTGACATTAATCAGCTTTTCAGCGAAGACAGTGATGAAGAAGATTTCGAAGGTTTTTGAATGTGATTATTTGTAGTGACTTTTCAACAATGTGAACATTCCTTATATCGCTATACTAGTGTTTCTGGACAGTTTAAAATAGTGCATTTATTAATATCATATTTATTATAGTGCTCATTGTTAAATAATCATAATTTAAATGTCATTGTTAATTATTGTTGTTATCATAACAGCTTGATTATTGGAATAAATATACAAATGTGTTCTTGTTTTTATTACTGTTTGTTTAGTATACAGGATATGCTGATTAAAAATAAATAATGGACGTGTCCTTTATATACATGCTATCTCGTTTCTTAACAGGTGTTTGATGCTAATTAGTCAAGGTTTATTGTCAATGGGGCCCATCTGACAAACTCAGCATCGGTTATGTTGATTTTGGCAGGCGGATTCATTAACCCTAAACCCTGATTAATTGGCAAATATTCCCCTGGCTACTTGTCATAAACATACAACTTAAAAAAAAACACAAACATAAAATCGATTTTTTATACCCCGCCACATGAAGTGTCGAGGTATTATGTGATACCCTCAGTCTTGTGTCCGTCCGTCTGTCCATCTGTCCGTCTGTCCCCCGAAGGTTTCCGACTGATAACTTGTGAACGAAAAAACACAAGGTCTTCAAACTTGGTATGCAAGTTGTTTACCACAAAACTGAGGTCAAGTTCGATTTTGGGTTCACAGGTCCAAGGGGTTCTGGAGTTATGCACCTTGAAACTTTGAAATTTTGCGAATTTTAGGGTTTCAGACTGATAACTTGTGAACGAAATAACAGAAGGTCTTCAAACTTGGTATGCAAGTTGTTTACCACAAAACTCAGGTCAAGTTCGATTTTGGGTTCAGAGGTCTAAGGGGTTCTGGAGTTATGCCCCTTGAAACTTTGAAATTTTGCAAATTTTAGGGTTTCCGACTGATAACTTGTGAACGAAATAACGCAAGGTCTTCAAACTAGGTATGTAACTTATTTACCACAAAACTCAGGTCAAGTTCGATTTTGGGTATAGAGGTCCAAGGGGTTCTGGAGTTATGCCCCTTGAAACTTTGAAATTTTGAAAATTTTAGGGTTGCGTACTCATTACTTGTGAATGAAATTACATACTGTCTTCAAAAATGGTATGTAAATTGTTTACCAAAAAACACAGGCCAAGTATAATTTTGGGTTCGTCGGTACACATTGTTGTGGAGTTATGCCCCTTTTAACTTAAAAATTTTGTGAAACGTGGCATAACCCGAATAATTCAGTCGTTTGTTCCACTCACTACGATCGCTCCATTAACGCCTGAATGCAAACACATTTGAAATCCTTCAACCAGATGTATTGATTGAGCTATGAATCATGGGTATACAATTAATAAATAATAATTTCTTGTCGTTTCCATTGTCGATATGCAGCGCAATAAATGTGCCTTTTCAATTTTAGATTAATCAGATAAATTAATTTGCAGTCTTTCAAATTTTAACAAATATTTTGTCTCGATACTAAACACCGCATCGTCAACTTCTATGTTTGTAAACAAAAGAGATGTGCTATTGCGCAGACTCACGAATTTGAAGGTTGCTGATTGGTCACCTATTTCAGAGAGCAGCTGAAGGATTTTTAACATGTGACGAGTTCAAGCCCTCGAGAGGTGATCAGCCACTAGAGGGCGCAGAATTATTCGAGTTAAATGTGGCGGGGTATCATGTAATCCACCATAACTATTTTTTACTATTTTTAGACACAATCACACTCCACAATCCAGTTGTTCCTCAGAGGGTGATATATGCAATCACTTAAATGAATCTATGACATCTGGGTCAGCTGTAAACAAATATGGCGTCTCCAAATACTCCAAATAGCTGTTTATCACAGTATCATAATAAAACTCATACTGCGAGTAGTAAAGGGTCAAACATTGATTCCAGCTTTCCATAACCAACAGGTTTGAACTCAGCTGAATTTTATCTAGGTCAACAAAGAAAATCTGATGTCTATACACCGTGGAAAAATGCCCCTCTGATCTCTTCGGGAATATAACACACACCCCCCTTTACAAGGAGAAAAAATTCTGTAAAATCCTGCGTTTTATATTAACCGAAATACGGTATGTATATGTGTGACTTCTTAAGTTTGTTATTAATATTTTATGCTATGGTATGTTTGCCTATTAAAATATAATTAGTTTAATTTGGGATACAGTGACCTACATTGTATATATTTTTCTTTCGCATTTGGTTTGCCACAAGTGGCCAGCAAATTTTCAATGTTAAAGTTACTGCAGTATTTCATGAGAGGAAAAACAATATAATAAAATCCTTTTTATTGTTTCAGGTAAAGCAAGATGAACAAGAGAGATTAATAAGAGAATTAGAGGCAGCTTTACAGAGGTCAGCAGTCGAAGTCGACCGTCGTATTACTAAACAAACAAGGGAATATGAACAGAAGATACAGATGTTAATGAGGCAGTTGGCCGAGTCAGGGACGGCTGTAGTACAAAGTGGTGGATTTGGGCCAGAGATAGATGAAAAGTGAGTTCTGTGTTCAAAATCAATGCTTGATGAAAAAGCAGAATAAACTGAATTTGAGGTTTAAAGTCTTAGAATTTGATATATTACTTTAGAAGATTTGATTTGTGAACTTGACTGGGTTATTCGTTCCGATAACTGATATAAGACCAGAAATTTGGAGTGAAGAAAAAATGTCACATTGCACTGAATCAGTATATCTTACTGGTAACAGATTTGTAACCAGTCCTCCCTACATCACAATTTTAAAGACAAACACATGAAATTGTTCTTTCTGACATAAGAATTTCTATTTCAGAGCACTGTTGACTCTAAATACAAGAACTTGGAAAAGTCCATTCTTTTTTCGCAGTTTAGCTGGACTCATATAAAGTATTTTGAATGATGTTATATTTTCCAGAATTCAAAGACTAGAAAAAGAATTATATTATTACAAGAAAACCAGTAGAGAATTGAAGAAAAGGCTGAGGGAACTTGAAGCTTCTGGTGCAGTACCTCATCAAGGTAAACACTAAACTGACTAGGATCAAGTTATACTTTTATTGATAATAAGTTAAAAGTTTGTCCTAGAGTAACCATATTAATCTTTGAACTCTGTGTATGATCTTTAAGTATATAACAGCAGTGAATTGGTGTAAACACACTAATCTTCAAAATTGTTATAATTTCAATGCATTTCCAATCAAGAAAAAAAAATGTTGTAATTATGATTGCTAGATTCAAGTTATGATTTGCTGGAATCATCAATATTTATATCACATGATTGCTTAATAGGAAATGTTGTCTTCATATACATTTGGAATCTCACTTCCTTAAAGAGGCAGTGTAATATGGTAGATAGTACCCTTACTTTTGTCAGGATACAACTAGTGTCTTAGAAGGTATCATTGGGTTTGAGTTACCTATAGAGAAAGAAACAGTTTAAGATAGCCTATTATTATGGAGAAACCTTATGTAAAATTAGGGCCAAATGGCATGTGACCCTGTCTAAAAGTTCCTGCAAGACATTCAACAATGAAAAATGTCCTCACATTCAGTCTTCTATCTGCATTTTAAAATGGAAAATATGCTAAAATTTAGGGCACGTTTTATACTTTTAGATGATTTAGATATAAGAAATTCTGTCCAGAGTTCAATAAATGAACCTGACCATGCTGCAGGGGCCTCTAGTAACCACATGGGAAACAGAGAATCTACCAGGTATGTTAACAAATACTCCACTTTATTTTAAAAAGGTACAAAAAGTAAATGAATAGATGAAAACTTTGATATGTATATTTCCTTTCAACTGATTTTAAGATGTACAAAATTTTTGTATTTACAACAATGTAAATATGATAAAGATTGTAAAATTTTTTTTTCATTTTTTGGATTAAAGAAATTGATGTATCTTGAGAAAATCTTGTATTTTTAGCTCACTTCACGAAGTGAGGGGGGCTTATGTGATACCCCTAGCGTCGGCGTTCGGTTAGGAAGAATGGTTAAGGTCCATTCTTGCTTACTGACATGCTCCACATCAACCATATTGGTATGCCTGATGCATTTTGGGATGACCACTGGAATGCATGCTTCGGAAGCTGTCACTGACCTACATTTTACGCATAAGCGACTTGGTTAGGTAGAATGGTTAAAGTCCATTCCAGCTTACTGACATGGCCCACATCAACCATACTGGTATGTATGATGCATTTTGGGATGACAACAACAATGCATGCTTCAGATGCTGTCTCTGGCCTACATTTTATGCATGAGTGACTTGGTTAGGTAGAATGGTTAAAGTCCATTCCCACTTACTGACATGTTCCACCTCAACCATAATGTTATGTATGATGCATTTTGGAAAGACAACTATAATGCATGCTTCGGATGCTGTCTCTGACCTACATTTTATGCATGAGCGACTTGGTTAGATAGAATGGTTAAAGTCCATTCCCGCTTACTGATATGCCCCACATCAACCATATTTTGTATGTATGATGCATTTTTGGATGACAACAACAATGCATGCTTCGGATGCTGTCTCTTACCTACATTTTACGCATGAGCAACTTGGTTAGGTAGAGTAGTTAAAGTCCATTCCGGCTTACTGATATGCCCTACATCAACCATATTTGTATGTATGATGCATTTTGGAATGACTTCTACAATGCATGCTTCTGCTGCTGTCTTTGACCGATATTTTATGCATGAGTGTCTTAGTTAGGTAGAATGGTTAAAGTTCATTCCCACTTACTGACATGCCCACATTAACCATATTGGTAAGCATGATGCATTTTGGGAAGACAGCTGCAATGAATGCTTTGAATGCAGTCAGAGATATTAATTTTACATATGAATAAATCTGTTAGCAAAATAATTATAGTCAATTCCTGTTAACTGACATGTTTTATTTGTGACAATGCTGTGCATCGAGGTGAGCTTTGCAGAGGCTGTGCCTGCTTTCTATGTTTATCTCTATCATACAAAAGAACACAATGATTGATGAAATAATATGTCCCTCAAGTATAAATTTTTTTAATGAAAATTGTGTCTTGGGTATATAGAATTCAGTATTATGAAGATACATGAAAAGAGTTAAGCTTAATTTATGTGTACATGGAAATCTAATTACAGAGAACCTAGGCTACTAAGTGCCAGGAGTGAAAAACAGAATTCCAGACCCAGTTCTGCCAAATCAAATGTATCAACAACTGTTACTCCAGTTAAACTGTCTCGGCGAGATTTACGACAAATTCCAGACTCAGAATTGGCCTTACGGAGGTCAAATATGAGTCAAGGTCGTCATAGTATTGGTTCTCCTCCTCCACCTCAAGGTATGAATGAATTTTTTTATGTTCAGACATAAAAACATAATCTGATAAAGCTTGATCTACATATTTGATTAATTCATGAAATCTGTATGATAAAAAGTATAAGTTAAGGTAGATTGACACTAATACATGGTGCATTCAATTGGCATATTTGAGAAACATGAGTCGGATGCGGAATTGACTTGATTTTCAAGCCCGAATATTCATTTATTGGCCTTTTCATTATGATGTCTTAATAAGTTTGACATACACTTTCCTTCAAATTAGCTCCCTTTTCCTGTAAATATTGTCTATTTCATAAACTATATAAAATATCTCTCTTAATCAAACCGTGACATATTGATTTTTATGCCCCGCCTACGATAGTAGGTGGCATATAGTGTTTGGGTCTGTCCGTCCGTCCGCCCCAAGTCAGGTTTACCCTCTGGCTGAACTTTTTTTTCTGTGAAGGATGCATGCTATTATCATGAAACTTTACATAAATACTCATTAGGTTGTGAATAAATAAAAATCATAATAAAAAATTTTCCAAGCCACCAACTTCATGCTTCACTGATCATGGAAAAAAGAGGGGTAGTATGAGCTTTACCCTCAGGTTGAAGTTTTTTTTCTGTGAAGGATGTATGCTATTATCATGAAACTTTATAGAAATACTCATTAGGGTATAATTAAACAAAAATCATAATAAGAATTTAACCTTTCTACCAACTTCATGCTTCACTGATCATTAAAAAAAGGGGGGGTAGTATGATGTTTACCCTTAGGATGAAGTTTTTTTTCTGTGAAGGATGTATGCTATTATCATGAAACCTTATATAAATACACATTAGGGTATGATTGAAGAAAAATCATAATAAAAATTTATACTTGCTACCAACTTCATGCTTCACTGATCATGGAAAAAGGGGGTAGTTTAAAGTTTACCCTTAGGTTGAATTTTTTTTTTCTGTGAAAGATGTATGCTATTGTCATGAAACTTTATATAAATATACATTAGTATATAAAAATGATATATAAATAAACAAAAATCATAATAACAATTTATCGATGCCACCAACTTCATACTTCACTGATCGCTGAAGAAGGGGGATGGTTTGAGGTTTATCCATAGGTTTAAGTTTCTTTTCTGTGAAGATGTAAGCTATGGTCATTAAACACCCATTAAATACTCATAGGGTATGAGTAAACAGAAATCATCAAAAAATATATCCATGCAACCAACTTCATGCCTGATCACAAAATATAGCATTATTCAAAATAGTTATGAGGCGGACATTGTGTCTGTTAGACACATATTCTTGTTTCAGCTTAACATGTAGCTGAAGCGTTTATCTCTAAAATATCAAAAAATAAAAAAATCTATCTGATATATCATATTAAAGCTAAATAATAAGCAAGTTCTCACAGTTTTGTACATATTCTTTGTAAATATTGCTGAAAAATACTGAGTTTGGCCTAACTTTGAAAGCCTGATATCAGGAAAAGATAATCGGTGACATATCATTTTTAGTTCGCCTCAACGAAGTTGAGGGGGACTATTGGAGTACCCCCGGCGTCTGCATCTATGTCTACGTCTAAGTCCGTGTCTGCATTTGGGCATATATCTCAGCAACTATGCATGGTAGAGTCATCAAACTCTTGGGTTGACTGACAGTCTCCAAGAAAATTGGGCCTCTCTGACCTATTTTTTACGCTTGATTGATTTACATTCAACTTCGGACGAGCTTATATCTCTGTCACTATACATTGTAGGATCATGTAACCTTGCACATGCATGCATCTCTGATGGTGGGTCAGCATCCAAGCAAAATTAGGTCACTTTGACCTATAATTTATGCTTGATTGATTTACATCAAGTTTTGGGACGAGTTCAGATCTCAGTCACTATACATTGTAGGACTAGTAACCTTGCATATGCATGCAACTCTGCTGGTAGGTCAGCATCCAGGCAAAATTTGGTCAGTTTGACCTATATTTTATGCTTGATTGATTTACATGCATGTTTTCGGACAAGTTCAGATCTCAGTCACTCTATATGTTATAATCATGTAACCTTGCACATGCATGCATCTCTTATGGTAGGTCAGCATCCAGGCAAAATTAGGTCACTTTGACCTATATTTTACACTTGATTGATTTACATTCAAGTTTTCAGACGAGTTCAGACCTCAGTCACTATACAAGGTATGATCATGTAACCTTGCATATGCTTGCAACTCTGATGGTGGGTCAGCATCCAGGCAAAATTTGGTCACTTTGACTTATATATTATGCTTGATTGATTTACATTCAAGTTTTGGGATGAGTTCAGATATCAATTGCTATACATGTTAGGATCATGACATGGATCTCTGATGATAGATCAGCATCCAGGCAAAATTAGGTCACTTTGACTTATATTTTCCACTTGATTGATTTACATTCAAGTTTTCGGACAAGTTCAGATCTCAGTCACTATACATGGCAGGATAATGTAACCTTGCATAAGCATGCATCTCTGATGGTACATCAGCATCCAGGCAAAATTAGGTCACTTTGACATATATATTTTATGCATGAGTGATTTACATTCAGGTTTTCGGACAAGCTCAGATCTCAGTCACTATACATGGTAGGATCATGTAATCTTGCTTATGCATGTAACTCTGATGGTAGGTCTATATCCAGGCAAAATTTTGTTACTGTGACAATGTGCCATAACGAGGCGAACTCTGTAATTGTTGATTACCTATGTTTATTTTATTTTTGGAACAATGAGTTAAGACCCACAAAAAATATCTTGGAGTAGAAAAATTTTGTCAGATACAGTAGACTTCGCCTAATCGGATACAAGAATTGTCAGAAAAAAATATTCTATTTGCCGGAGTATTTGATTGTCTGGTAAACCCATTTTCGGTAATGGGGAATCATTCTGTTGGCAAGAAGAGGTTGAAATGTTGAAGGGCATATCACCATGTAGAAACTTTGTATCCTAAAACCTCATTTTTTAGACATTTTGTAGTTAAAATCTATTGTTTTCATTGTAGAATCATTGTGAATTTGACAAATTACGTCACCATCGTAATCGGGTCAAACTGTGTATTGCCAGCTGACTGTTGGAAATTAAACAATGTATTCAAAAATAAATAAAACTGTTTACGTATCTAAATATACTTATTTTCCTCTGTTTTGTGTTTTTTATTTCCTCTCATCAGTGTTTAATTATCCCTTTATTGGATCGTGTAGTTACAATTTTCATCATGTGCTGAAAATAACTTAGGGTAAAGCCAGTTTGTAAACAAAATGGCGGCTGGTAGGTCAGCGATTCGATCTTTGTAGAATCTTCCTGATTACACAATTTGGAGAATTCCATCCAAAAAACTTAATTAAATACAAAAGCAATAGAAAGGAATTCAAATTATATTTTATTCTTTTATTAAATACATTATGTTATTGATTTTCGTTGTACAGACATACAACAATATGCAAATTACCTCTGACTTCACGATCTCGCTGCATGGACAAGAAATACACAAAACCAAACAAAATTCTCACTATTAAAACTTATGAATATACAAAAACAAAAGAACTGAACACTATTTGTTTCATTTTTTATTAATTAGGAAATATTTATTGATTTTCTGGCAGATTTATGGCTTCGTCAACTGTTGACACTTCCGCGTGAATGTTTACCTGTAGTTACCTGTGATTAGAATATTCAATTTCAATGACTCTGATCAGCACAAGCCGCATATTTTTTATTCAAATAGGCTATATATACTCTTATCCGATATCCAATTAGGCGGGGAAATTAACACTACAACTATGGGAAATGGTTTGGTGTTTTGAAGTTGAAATCATATTCGGTTAATTCCTTTATCCAATATTCGATTTCATGGAGTCTAGTGTATTTTTATTAGGCTTGAACTACCTTAATATATAACAAAATACAGTCTTGCTTGGGAAATTTTATTGGTTGTATCTCAGAGGTGTGCTTCAGTCTGTTTGTAAATTAAAGATTTTTCCATCGCTTGATCTATTACATAAAATCCAGGAAAATTTGAGGGTGAATAATGGATGGTTGGTCTTCAAAAAAGTTCTATCTCAATCAGATCCAAATCCAACACATGGCATCTTATTCTTTTATTTGGAATTAAATTGCATGCATAAATATTGATCAGAAAAGGGGAGAAGCATATTGAAAGGCAGTTCAATGGTTACTTTAAACATATTTTATTAATCAACTCTATAATTACAGTAACATCATATACATGTACATGAACAAAAATTAAAAGAAGATTAATAGGATCTGGAAACAAGATGACATATCTTATATTAATCCGTATCCAAAAATAATACATATCTGATCACAATTTATTTTTTGCTCAAGGTGTAGTTTTCCAATATGACATGAAATTTCATTACAAAAGATCAGACATACAAGTTATAGTGCAATATTTAAAGAATAGAAATAGGGATAAGATGTGTAAATGGGGCAAGTAAGTGCATAGGAAAATACGAAAAAAAGAAAACAAAAAATAATAAATAAATAAATAAAATAGAATAAATAAATACTTAAATAAATAAATAACAGCTAGTTCAATGGTTTTTGGTATCTTTGCGCATGCGCAAAGATAGCTATTGTCACCGGAGCTCAACTCAATTCCCCAGATTTCTCACTACCCTTTGAATATTCCAACACAAGAAAGAAGTCCAATTTTCATACCATAAACGTGCTTGTAAAGACTTTCTTGTGCAAAAGAAATCAACAGTAGTGCAGAAAAGAATCAACAAGTTTGAAGAAATAACATTGGTATGAAAATGTTCAAGGATGAATATTTTTGCAAATGCGAAGGCAAAAAGACCTCCCCCCTTTTCTAAAAACTAAGAGTCAGGTCTCAGAATCCCTCATCAAAGCATACAAACCGATCGGATGACAATGCTGTTACTATTTATATACATTCCCAATCATGCCAAATATAATTATGTTGGCCGTTTGCCATGTATGCAGGGCACACGATGTTTTTTCACGATGGTTTGTTTACAAATATCTGCACATGCGCATGGATATGTAAAAACATAAAAGTAACTTCAATCATTGGGGCGGGAAAATTGGAACTTAAATAGAGTCACGTCAAGTCATGTGTGGTAGCACAGTAAATAACTCAGCATGGGAGGAACACGATGTCTTCACAATTTGTTTACAAATGTCTGCACATGGTTGTTAAACCACTTCACTGTCTTCAGAAGCACCGTGACAGGATAACATGACTGATTAATATTGTGTTGATTGAGTCAGTATTCAGGACATTTATTGTTAATATAGCAATCAGTCAGCATTTACATCAACATATTTTTTATAGGACCGTATTTATTAATGCCACTAATTACCTCCCTTGTATAATTTTCCATTTATAAATTGTTGCCCAAAGATTTTTCTGTTAACACTGAAATCCCCCAAAATTGTTGTAATATTTTTTGAAAAGTTGGTATGTTACTGTTTTTAACAATATCCTGGGATATTTCTACAATACTTTATGTTTTGTTGAAATTAAAAATCATAAATTACAGTTTTATAGTGAAATTTTTGTATTGTTATAAGAATTCATGTCTTCTCATCAAAGCTGTTAGTCCTTGAAGACGCACGACCACCTCCAAGAGAGTTCTCCGGTACGATGGTGAGGACTGGGCAACTGCACCATTCAACGCGTAGAATGGGTCTCGGTCTCTCGGTGCCAAGACATGCAGGCTTAGGGGGGCGCATATCGTAGTTAGGGCTTTGAGTTCTTCAAAGTCCTTCTACACCCATAAAGATCGACCCACCAAGGAATTCGACTGCGAAGTCTTACGGCAGTCAGCGGATACCAGGGAAGATCAACTGTCCGAAATTACACTGCATTGGAGTGGGCGTCCCTCCAGGTTTAAAATGCCGTGAGAGACCTATACAGGTATTCAAGGCGATAAACCACCATACTACTACTCAAAGCTGATTGTTTGTGTGAGACCTGCAAAGGTAGTCAAGGATGTTTCACACCTCCCAGACAGTTCAAAACTGATAGGGGTTGAGAACGCACATATCTCATTCATGGAACTCAGAAATAATATTCCAGTTCTGGGTTATATAGAAGATAAAGCCTGCATGTGCAGGTACATCTTACCCAACTTTGTTTATACTTTACATTAAAAAAAAACTCCAAAACTTTTTTCAGTCTGACTTCACTTCATCTGTTTCAGATACTGAACAAATTTTAAGCATTCCAAAATTTCCTTGTGACAAGATTTAGAGAATAAACCTGTTAGACTGGGGGCATTGTTTGCAGTCAGTACAAAAATTAACACAGCATTATTGAAAACAAATAGTATTGATATTAAAAACAAAGAAAAGGGGTAATGTTCACTGCTAAAATTTTTAATTTAATGTTTTCTTGTATCATGCAAATGTATCTTAGGGAGCATTTTTTTCTCACTCACTGGAGCAATTTTGTTATTTTTTTCGGTCCAAGCAAGAAATTTTGCTTCATACATGTCATCCTGGTTATTTTTTTCAGCGTCCTCCTGTCCTGATAATTTTTTTCCCCAAATTTTTGATCCTGGATTTTTTTTCAAATTCCTTCCTCCCCCCCCCCTAAAAATCAATACTGTCAGATAATTTAATGTGCAGTCTGTGTACAGGCACAGGCACTGTAACAAAAAGAAAACAGGTACATCAGTAGCAAAGATACCTTTTAGTGCTTCAAGCACTTTGATTTTGTTGATAAATCTGGATATTACATAGTTTCACTTTCATTCTTTGTGAAAACAAATTGGCTTAATATGCTGACCCGAAGTCAAAGCACACTCTTGACAGACAAATTCTTGATAATAATGAATCCTATAAGTTCGAAATGATTGTATGGTGACAGTAGATTTTGACATTGCTCTTTCAGATTCACTAGATGGAGGAACTGGTAACAGTAATCCATGGGGATGAGCTGTACAGAGAACAGCATTGTATAGGGCAAGGATACAGTCAATCCTACATGTGTTCACTTGTGATGTGGTGCTTTTTGATGGTTGACTGCTGTTTCATCACAATGATTGCCACGCTTCACTGGTTTTCACTTCACACCTGGATGGAGTGATGGGAGTTCAGCTAACCCGGCAGATTGGAGGCAGGCACTGAACGCTAGTGTATTGTTATGCCAATTAGAATTTGTGGTTTGACTTGTAATACATGAATTTCAACACTATGATATTTTTTGTGGATTTCCATGTGGAAGAATATAATTGCATTATATCTTTAAAAGTTGTGATGAGGATAGGTTCAAACTACATGTAAAAGGTATACTTGCATTTATTTTTTTTTATTCTAGGAATTCTAGAACATTTAAGGCTATTTCTATGCACAATTGTGATAATATTCAATTATATCTTGAAAAAAATAGTATAACACAAAGAGTGAAAACTGCACATTATCTATTTTTACATGTACATGAAAATAGATTTTCTTATTTGACATGAAGTGTAGAAATTTAAGTTAATTCTAAATGCTTTTATATAGTGTGTATTGGTCTTAAATTAGTTATACAATTTACTATGGGGGAAATGAGATCTCATTTTAGGGATACAAATTAACTATTAGCATTAGAGGTCTTTGGATTTTGCATGTAGGCAAGTCATAATTTTGCAATTACATGTACATTTGTATTAAAAAAAGGAAAACGATTTCAGAAATGCAACATTTTAATGAAATAGATAAACAGAGGTTTAATATACAAAGAAAAGATAAAACTACAAGTGTTGCTTTTTTCCCACAAAATGTCGTTCTAGTACACATATACACTGTCACATTTAACACCACACTGCCTCATAAATTCCAAAACTATGCCAGCTTTTATTTGTTTAAAAATGTGTATTTATGTGTGATGTGCAATATACATATCAATTGTTATAAGAATATTTACATTTTGTATAGTATGACTGTTTGTTGCTGTGATGTGTATAAGACAGTTATAGAAATCCATTTAAGTTTGTCAAGTACAAGGGTAGATAGAGGTAGGTGTTAATGGGACAAAAACACCTTATATCTGTCTTACCCATATGTTTTTTTTAATGAATGAGTGGAATGAAAACTGACTTACATAAGTTTTTATGATTTCTACATGTATGTTTTTTTTAATACAGACAAACAATTATATGCATGTACATGTAAAAAGTTGTAGTCAACTACATGGCACATATATGTACATCAGACCTGTCAAGTCTCACGCGATTGGCGTGAGACTCACACGAAGCTTAGCCAAATTTGTAGCAAATTCCTTTGATCTTTTATTTTTTTCCTTTGATCTTTGACAATTTTGGCAAATCTCATTGGAGGCAATTTTCAAAACTTGACAGTTCTGATGTACATGTAAAACGACATAAAAACCAAGACTGTCAGTTACCATCAATAAAAAGTATTACTAGTGCTTACAATAAGTGCTGCTATGTTTGTGTCAGTATTCATCCAACACCTATATATATGGCATTTCATTTTTTTATTAGTTTTTCATTTCATTAATTGGGATATC
This sequence comes from Modiolus philippinarum, assembly GCA_002080025.1. Classification (NCBI taxonomy): domain Eukaryota; kingdom Metazoa; phylum Mollusca; class Bivalvia; order Mytilida; family Modiolidae; genus Modiolus; species Modiolus philippinarum. The sequence continues at coordinate 47,113 of MJUU01025160.1, forward strand.
ATTTAAACATTACATCAAAATCAAAGTGCATTTTTATATTAAAATTATTTATTTTTTGCTGTTATGTTTAAGGAGTTAATATGATTGCATCTTCAAATATCAAATAATAGTATATTTATGGAAATTCCACAAATTCATTGATCACATATTTTACTTTTTTTTTAGGCAGTTTGATCAAATACATTTTTAACAATCAAATTTTCAATGTTATTATCTTGCCATTTTGATGTCAATTTACTTTTGTAAACAATAACTTTCATCACTTGACATAAGTTGTCAAAATGCGTATATGCAGAAACTTAATTAACAGTAACTTCGGTATTTTGTTACTGACAACTGAAAAATGTCCTTGTGAGACTAGTGCCTTTTAAAGTAAAGATGGATGCAAGCATGAAAATGTTATTCCTGGTTCCTTTGTTGGCTTTTAAAACAAACACAATTCATTTGTTTCATGCCATATTTAGCTGAGTTGCAAAGAAGTTGAACTTGGCTATTGGTTTGGTGATACGGGCTGCATGAAGGGAGGGTCAAACATTGGTTTCCGGATGATAACTCAACAAGTTTACATCCAATTCACAAGAAACTTGGATATATTGTTGGGTACCACAAGGGGAAGAACCCTATTGATTTGTAGGTCAAAGGTCAAGGTCTTGGTGGCCAAAAATATTGAAAATTTCAGAAAAATTTGGTTTCCAGAAGATTCCTCAAAAAGTTTAGATTCTTAGACATATTGTTGAGTTCCAGTAGATTTTGCAGGAAGTTAGTCAAATGTCAAGGGCAAAATTAACCAAAAATAGATTACAAATTTAAGAAAAATTTGGCTTTCAGATGGTGATTTAATATATTAGAGAAGAACTTTGGGAGAAAGTAGATCAAAGGTCAAGGTCATAGTGACTGAAAATAAATTAAAATGATATTACAAAATGTTAACATCTGATTCAAAGAGACTTTGGTATTTTTTTTATGCCATATACTTTTAACACCTGTATTATTGTAATCAGTTCTATGTAGAGGTCACAGTGATTTATATATTGACAACCTTAACTAAGGTTTTCAATGTATAAATTTTGTTTTGGGTCGTTTTAACCTGGATATGGGATTTTGTCCCCTTGACATTTACCCCATTTCCTTTCTTCTTCATAACAAACATGAAATTTAACTTTAGGAAATCTTAGAATTTTGATGGGATGATAGAGACAAAAAATTGAAATATTTAGGTTCTAAATTACTCAAAAACAAGCAGTGAAGGGATATGGAGAAAATACACACGAGACAAAGTCTCTACAAATACATAGCAAACCAAGCAATGGAACAACGCTTTTATTGTTGTTCTTTATATTGAAGGCACCATAGAGTCTACATTTGATTCAAATAGAACTTGGTCCCATGATATATGAAGTTGCTTCACAGCTTGTGTACCTGGTGCCATTCAATTTTTTTTTAATGAAATTACCCTAATGCAGCAGTTTTCAAAGTAAAACTTAAAAGTCAGTTTCACTTCCTTTAGATAATTGAAATCTTACAGCTTTATTTTTACAATTATCTTTATCATATTTGGTATGTATATCAAAATGATCATACATAACTGTTTACAGCATGCACAAAAGTCTGCAGTCATTTGCATTTAAACAATTTTTTTCAAATAGTTGAAAATTTCTAAGTGTTGGATTGTCCTATTTTAAGGGCGACCAAGTAACTTGATGAATTAAATGACCCAAGTTGACCTACCTAATAATAGCAAGGTGTACTCGTTCGGGTTTAACAATTGTTATTCACAGACTTTTAGTTTGTAAACACCGAATAGAAATTAGCAGTACATTAACAATTTATTTCAATTATTTCTTTTGGGTTTAATGCATGCGTATTTCAATTACATGTTTAAGTATTTTGTTGAATTATATCATTTACGGGTTTGTTTTTTCTTGAACCAAAAGGGGGTCCAAGCACATGGAAAAAGCCAAAGTGAGACTTGTTTATCATCTGACTTCAAGATATACCTGCCAATACCTATTTCAGAATGGTCCAGTTAAGTCGATAATTGTGTGCCGAAAATATCATCTATTTAAAAGCATGGGGCATTTGAAAAAAGTGTTTTTTCTTTCAACATGTATTGGAAATCATCAAATCAAAAGAGGTTCCAGAAGTGTATGATATTTTTACACAACCATGCAAAATCCGGTGCCGATATATGCAATATTAAAGTCAGCAGAAGAGAATTTCCATTATCTAAAGGAAGTGAAACAGACTTTAGACTGAAATAAGTTATAAGCATCAATAATTCAGATAGATTTATGACTAATTTCTTTAAAAGAGAAATAAAAACTTTTTTTATTGGAAATTAAAAAATAAAATCTCCAGTGCATATCTAGATTCTATATATTGTAAGAAATTTCTTATTTGAAATATAAACTATTTTTATAAAATCTTATTTGTGTGATTTATTATCCGTCCATATAATCGATTCTCATTCATAAAAATTCTCTTGTTGTGTTTAGCTCTTATTTATTTTTAACTAGAAAGAGATTTTATTTGAATATACTTAAGTTTATATTTTTGTATTGTTTTAGCCAACCTGGCTATCGCTAAGCTAAGCCTTTCCATCACTTGGTGTTCAGCGTCTGTCCATCCGTCATGAAATTTTTATTCAAAGATTTTCTCCTTGCATGAAAGTCCTTTGATGATCTCCTTCAAAGTTTGTGATTTTTATGTTCATACCTCATCCAAGGTGGCCCCTACTTCAGGACAATTGTTTTACACAAGACCCTTTCGAAAAAATCATTCAAAGATCTTGTCCTCTAAAACAGGTCACAAAATTTCAACAATATTTTATCATAATAGTCCTTTTATGGTCCCCTTGAAAGTTTATTTTTCTTGTGCATACTTCATCCAAAATGGCTTCTAATGAAGGAGAAAATTGGAACCCGTGGGAAATTTATTCAAATATATCCTTCTTAAACTACCAGAACAATTTTAACCTAATTTAATGGTTAAAGTCATTAGATGGTCCCTGTAAAAGTTTGTGATGTTTTTTGTACCTCATCCAAAGTGGCATCCAGCAGGAAATTAATTTAACATAGGACCACATGGCTTTTTGGATTATCTAAAGGCCACGGTCCATGTGAGCAATATAGGCTCTCTGGAGCCTCTTATTTATATACATTATGATGACAAATCATACATCTATGTGACAATAATTCTCAATATGGCTTTCAGGGGAGGTAACTTTGTCATTTTACAGTTAAAGGTAGATAATTTACTCATGGTCAAAACACAATATTTTCACAAATTCAAGAATTCTTTACTTAAAATAATAGACTTGTTAAATTAAGAAATAGTCAAAATGTCATCATATATATTGATAAGCTTATATTATTTTGACATTCTGAACTGACAGAACATTAATGTTATTGCCATTTTTGTCTATGCCAGTACCATTTATATTTATAATATGAATCTCAATATGAAAAAATACACAAATGATTCTATGTCATTTTATACAATTACAATTTAAATAAATTTCATTTAAAAAAGAAAATCAGAGGCTTTAGTGTTACATTATTTCTTATTTTCTTGTTTTGGCATGATTTGCTAGAGAAAAGATGGGCATTTCAAACATTTTCTGTTCAGTGTTATACAAGCATAGAAATGTGGGAGGTCTGGGATATGTCTAAATATCCAAAAATTTTATATTCTATCAATATCATGTTAAAAGTTTTGGGATTTTTATTGTTACTATAGAAACATTCCTAATACATTATTTTACACCAATGAGGTTCTGGACATGTGCAAAAGTGTTTATGAATATATATGCATTTGTTGTTGTTTGTAAATATAACCGGGACCATATTTTGTTTGTGATATATAGATGTGATATTTATCACATGTGTTGCTATGGTGATATGCATTGTTATCACATACATTGCTGTAGTATCAGGGTTGTGTATTGTATTTGAAATAAATACATTTACATGTACTTTAAAATGAAAATAAAACCTGAAAATATTTTCTCTTGCTTATTTACATAGCACTCATAGCCAAGGTTTCTTTGATACATGTATAAGACTAAGTATGGACAATATAGATTCCGAAGGTAAAAAATATGACTTTCTATCCTAACAAGTCTTTGTCATATTTTTCTTTTCTTAATGATTGTTTTCCCAAAGGATACCTCTGTATTGCTAAATCTTTATGTCTTTCACTTTTGTACTGATGGATGTCTGAAAAACTTTTTTGACTTTTTAATAGTGAACAGTGTTTTTATACGACTGCAAAAAATTTGAGGGTTATAATGGTATGGTGCTGTCGTCGTCGTCGTTGTCGTCCTGCGTCGTCGTCTGTGGACACTTTGTTTTTTGTCAATAACTTACGTTCCAGTAGGCCAATCCTTATGAAATTTTAACACAGTGTACCTTGGCACAAAAGGAAGGCTGGGGTTGGTTTTTGTTATTTTGGCCCCTCCCGTTTTTAAAAAAGGGGCCAAAAAGGGCAAAATTGGGTGTTTTCACATATTTAGCTGTAGAATATTTATTATTTATGGAATTTTTATGGGGTTTCTTTCAGTGTGTTCCTAATTAAATTTTCTATTTATAGTATGCAACGGATTTTATGTGGAATGTGTCGTTCACAAGATAAATGGAGCCCAAAAGGGGCGATTTTCAAAAATTTCATTTTTAGCTCACCTGGCCAAAGGCCATGTGAGCTTTTGCCATCACTCGGCGTCCGTCACTCGGCGTCCGTCGGTCCGTCCGTCCGTTAACTTTTATTCAAAAATCTTCTCCTTGAAACTACTGGACCAATACTAACCAAACTTGGCCTGAATCATCGCCAGGGTATGCTCTTTCAAGTTTGTGATTTTTATGTCCGTAGACCAAACAACATGGCCGCTGTTACTAAAAATAGAAGATAGGGGTAATTGCTTTTATTTTGCAAATTACTCTAAAACCGTTACAGATATCAAAAATCTGACATAAATGATCAGCATGATGAGATGTACCCACTGTGCAATTTTGAAGAAAATCTGAAAACCTGTCTGGGAGTTATAGCCCTTTTTCCGTGAAATTTTCAAAATTTTTGCATTTTTTAATTTTTATTTCAAAAAGTGTAACAGATAGAAGTCAAGTGTAAATTGCAAAAATGTTCAGCATACTAAGACCTACCCACCCTGAAATTTTGAAGAAAATCCATAAACCGTTGTAGGAGTTATTGCCCTTTTTTTACTGAATTTTTCAAATTTTCGTATTTTTCATCTGTTATTTCCAAAACTATAGAAGATGAAGGTTAAGTGTAAATTGATGAAATGTTTGCCATGCTGTGGTGACTTCAAAACTGATGTTGAAAATTGTTCCTTGACCGCCATTTTCAAAATGGCCGCCAAAAAAGGCGGGAAAATTCAACATTGTCTGATTTCAATGTAATTTGGTTTCCAAATAGATCTTGATGTTGCGAGTTCAAAACCGGTGTTGAAAATTGTTCCTTGACCGCCATTTTCAAAATGGCCGCCAAAAAGGCTGGAAAATTCAACATTGTCCGATTTAATGAAATTTGGTTTCCATGTAGATATTGATGTTGCGACTTCAAAACTGATATTGAAAATTGTTTGTTGACCGCCATTTTCAAAATGGCCGCCAAAAAAGGCGGGAAAATTCAACGTTGTCCGATTTCAATGACATTTGGTTTCCAAATAGGTCTTGATGTCGCAACTTCAAAACTGATGTTAAAAATTGTTCGTTGACCGCCATATTTAAAATGGCTGCCAAAAAGGTGGGAAAATTCAACATCGTCCGATTTCAAAGAAATTTGATTTCCAAATAGATATTGATGTTGCGACTTCAAAACCTATGTTGAAAATTGTTTGTTGACTGCCATTTACAAAATGACGTCTCGACTTCAAAACAGGTGTCGAAAGTGGTCCTTAGCAAGAACATTTTTTATCAAAAAAGCCCAACAAAGAAATATAATAAAACATGATCAGACTTTAAAAACAGTTCAAGATATTGGAGGTGTTCGACCTACAAAAGTTTGAGAAACTGAGGATCAACTGTATAACTTGCATTGTTACCTTGATTGTGGCAACTGAAAGCCAGGTGAGCGATACAGGCTCCTGGGAGCCTCTGGTATTTATTTTTGGTCCGATTTTAATGCAGGTTTTTGCAATGGATTCCTTTTGATAATAAATATAGAGCTGCAACATCAGATTTTTGACACAATGCGTCTTTTCCGAGCTATGAGGGCCGAATGGGGATAAAATTGCAAATTTGCAGATTACCTAAAATGTTCATTTTTCATTGGATTTCGATGGGATTTTTTTTCTTTGGATTTCTCTTGACATAAGCTTTCAGTAGTCAATAGATTTGGCGTAGCTCTTACCGTTTCCAGGCTACAAGGGGTCAAAAGGGCTGAAATTGCAATTTTCAGAATATGTAAAATCTTTATTGTTGTATTGGATTTTAATGGGATTCCTCTTATCTTACCATTTCCAATATATATAAGGAATTATAAGGGCTAATTTTTATTTTCCTTAGTTTGTGGGTCAAGCTCTTTATTGTGTCCATTTAATTACTGTATCAAGCTCTTTACTGTGTACTCAATCATTTTGAAATACGCTTGTTCAAATTTCAGTGTTCGACATGCTGCGGTTGCATCATGCTGCGCTTGCATCATGCTGCGCTCGGCGTAGCCCTTTATTAGCTCACCTGACCCGAAGGGTCAGTGTGAGCTATTGCCATCACTTGGCTTCCGTCGTCCGTCCGTCCGTTAAACTTTTCACATATTCATCTTCTCCTCTAAAACCACTGAAGCAAATTCAACCAAACTTTACAGGAATGATATATGGAAGGTCCTTTACAAAGATTGCTCATTTCATTCCGATCCGTTAAAAAACATGGCCGCCAGCACGGAACTTAGGTTTAACATTGGACCCTATGGGAAAAATCACATTTTCATCTTCTGCTCTAAAAAGGCTGAAGCAAATTGAACCAAACTTTACAGGAATGATGTACTAAAGGTCCTTAACAAAGATGGCACATTTCGTTCCGATCCAACGAAAAACATGGCCGCCAGCACGGAACATGGTTTAACTCAGGACCCTATGGAAAAATCACATTTTCATCTACTCCTCTGAAACCACTGAAGCAAATTCAACCAAACTTTACAGGAATGATGTACTGAAGGTACTTTACAAAGATTGCTCATTTTGTACGGATCCGATAAAAAACATGGCCGCCAGCACGGAACTTAGGTTTAATTTTGGACCCTATGGGAAAAATCACATTTTCATCTTCTGCTCTGTAAAGGCTGAAGCAAATTGAACCAAACTTTACAGGAATAATGTACTTAAGGTCCTAAACAAAGATGGCTCATTTCGTTCCGATCCGACAAAAAACATGGCCGCCAGTACGGAACATGGTTAAAGATAGGACCCTATGGGAAAATCACATTTTCATCTACTCCTCTGAAAGCACTGAAGCAAATTCAACCAAACTTTACAGGAATGATG
>MJUU01025160.1:61594-107499 GCA_002080025.1 Modiolus philippinarum
CTATGTGGGTTGTCAGATTTTCTTCAAAATTGCAGGACATGTAGATCCTACTATGCTGACCATTTTTGTTGTATAAACTTCACTTCTATCTTCTACCATTTTCAATATATAAGACTAAAAGTAACGAAAAACTGAAATTTTTACAGAAAAGGGCAATAACTCCAAGACAGGTAAACAGATATTCTTCAAAAATGCAGGGCAGGTAGATCTCTTCATGCTGATAATTTTTACCCCCACGCTAGAATTTTGATATCTGTAATGGTTTTCGAGTAATTTGCAAAAAACGGCAATTTACTCCTTTGTTCTATTTTTAGTAACAGCAGCTATGTTGTTCAGTCTACGGTCATAACAATCACAAACTTGAAAGAGCATACCCTGGTGATGATTCAGGCCAAGTTTGGTTAGTATTGGCCCAGTAGTTTCAGAGGAGAAGATCTTTGAATAAAAGTTAACGGACGGACGGACAGACGGACGGATGCTGAGTGATGGCGAAAGCCCAATTCAAATGAGTTCTTTTAAATGAAATGGTCAAACACCATAATATTTTTTATGTCTACTCTTGATGTTGGTGGGGAATGCAATAGCTACATGTATGTATTACATATCAGCAACCTCATTTCCACAGACATAGATGAATCTCACTTTTCACTGTTTAAGTGACAATCCCTAAAGCTAATCATTTTAAAATCATCAGTTTGGCAACTTCATAAATTGAAAACATGTTGAGATGTAAAAAATTTATTTACAATGTCAATAAATAGTTTGTGTTTTACATATTTAATGCAAAATATCACAGCAACATTATCACAAAATTGTGAAATATAGGTATAATTTTTAACAAAGTCAAAAATATAAGTACATGTATCTTTTAAATTCTGTTCATTGCTCACATAAACAATGCATTATATTAACATAGAATTTGAAATATCTAGTATATTTTTTCAATATATAGACATTTTCTTTAATCAATCTGACACAAGAGTTACATTTTTATCAGAACTTTGTTCAAAAACTGCAGAATTAAACAGCTTTTCTCATATCAACAATTGCAACTTCAGCTTATCAAATCAAACTGTTACATAAATACTTTGTGACTTTGAATTCAACCATATTGGTAAATAAGTTTTAAATTTAAATACAGACTTATACATGTATAATGTTAATTATAATGAATAGGTAACAACTTTAGCAGCAGATAACAGTTGGTAAACACAGTCAACAAATTCATAACTGGATTCTTCAATCCTGGTCACTCCTTCATTTGAACAATACTCTTCTTTGGTAAGGTGATAAAGATTGGATCGGAACTGGAAGAAAACAAATATACATTTAATAAATCATAAAGAAATCAATTGCATTATGATGTTTAATTCTTTTAATTTGTTCACATTATTATAGCTTTAAATTTCGTCTTGTTTCATTTTTTCACTCTGTTTGCTTTTATCAAAACCAACCATGAAAATGAAGTCATGGTCAAAAACAATATGGGAGACTGGCAAGGACAACCCTTGAAATAATTAATATAGAATTTCTTTGACAACTTGTTTTAGTTGAGAAAATGGTGAAAAACATAAACATGCTCATTCAGCCATGAATACAAGGTCATTGCAAGATGACATATACAGTTGTTGCTTTACAGATACTCCTGAAGACCAACCAACAGAGGAATTATCATCAACTTGCCCACAAATTCCATCTTTTCATAAAAGCATAAAGTATCAACTTTACAATGTAAACTTGGCCAAGTCATAATGACAGCAGTCTTCCAGTAACTATCCCATGCCAGTAACTGTTTATTTGTAGTATATTCCCTTCATAATTTGGATTCACATGTCTCTTATTCATAACTTTGTGGATGCAACACAAAAGCAAAGAGAATTTGCATGTAAAATAATTACCCTCATTCCTTCCTTTAGTTCCTCACTGTAATCATCACTATCTTCCTTCAGTTCTAACGCCATAGTCCTGGTCTTTGTCATCATAAATATGTTCCATTCATCCTGTATAATCATAAATTAAATGCAAGGTTTTAAAATGTTGTTCTTTACTCAAAGATGTAAATATCCATGCTCCATATTAGTTTTAAGATCTTTATAAGTATACTACTGCTTGATAAATTAAGTCTTTGGTTCTCCCACCATCTTTAATGTAATTTCATGACACTTGAAAGGTATAGTGTTCATGCCTAGATATCTGTTGTGGTTAGGAAACTTTTTCACATTCAATTTGTTCAAAAAGAAAAAAAATTCATAATGATGGCTTTTCTAGATTTTATTTATGCCATAAAAAATCCTACATTCTCATCTCCTTCTGTCCTGATTTTATTTCAGTCCCTGATAATTTTTTTTGGGGGGGGAGATTGTTTGCCAATTTTCAGTCATTTTCTTCAATAATTGCAGCTTTTCTCCATAAAATTGATAAAACAAGATGTGTTTGTGAAACACTACATATGCCCCCAGATTCCACAGTAAAATATATGAAAATACCAAATTATATCCCTTTTTTACCTCTTTGACCTTGACCTTTGACCTATTTTTTTTGCATATTAATGTTCCTCTTGACAAGACATATACACTTGCCAAGTATTAAAAGTATCCTTTATACATGTAAGATATTTCTGACTTCAACGACCAAAATCTTTGTCTCACTGAAAAACTTCTGCATCAAGGGTTTAAATATCATAAATTGATAAAAACATTCTCAAAATTTTATTATAGATCCATTGACTTATTAAGAAAATTTGGTTCTACATACAGGGCTATTATAAATCAGGGCATTTCACATCCAAACTTCTATGGCAATATCATTTACAAAGTGCATAAATTCAAAAATTGTCCTTCCAAACTTATTAATCCATTGAACAAACTTATTCATAAAGGATATAAATACAGCATTGTTGTTAAATCTTTACTTCTGGATTTTGTTGGCAAAAATATTGATCATCTCCTAAATGCTTTACACCATAACTAAATTTAAACAATTTTTTCATATTGGCAGTATTTGGCATTGCACAATATCATATTCTTCTTGATAATCTAATTGATGATGTTGTTATGCCAAATCTATTTAGAAGTATTTCGATTGAAATTTCATATGTAAGAAGACTTGATATCATAGTCAATGGAAATTATGTCCTTAGCTAGCTGTCAGTAACTGCGAGCATTTGTCCGTACAGTACCTGTGTGTATTGTCTTCATGTTTTATGTACTTCATTGTAAGGGTACTTGTCTTGATAAGTTGTACTTTTTTCTAGTTTTATTTTTACTGTGAGTCATTTTGTGTATTTATTTTTTAGCCATTCACCACACATAGGGGAGGGTTTGGATCCAAGAAAATGAGTTTAACCCCACCGCAATTTTTGTGCCTGTCCCAAGTCAGGAATATGTTTGTCATTGGCTTGTCCTTGTCTTCTTATAAAATTTTAGTTTTTTCTTGATATTTGGGTTATTGGATGTGGTTTGTTTCCATTGATTTATTCACTTTTTTACCTTTATGGGCCATTTAGGGCTTGCCATATGGTGTGAGGTTCCTCACTGTGTTGAAGACCGTACGGTGACCCCTAGATGCTTTGTTTTGGGTCGTTTTAACCTGGATATGGGATGTTGTCTCCTTGAAATTTACCCCATTTCCTTTCTTTTTCATATGTAGTCCAAAAGTTGTTTATTACCATAAAAACACCAAATTCAACCCCTTTATTCTGAAATAGATGAAGCCTCTTTGGGCCTATTGTTTATCGAAATGGTTTTAATTGTTAAATGTATCTGTTTAAACATGCTATAAGAAACCTAAGAAAAAAACTGCATCAAGATCTGACAAAAAATGCCTCTTGTTTCTGAAAAATGGTAAATGCTATCTCAAATCTATCAATATACTACAGTTGTGCAATTTTATTAGCAATAACATAAATCAAACACTGTCTCAATAGGAAAAATAATTAGGATTCTACAGTCAAATATATGAACATGCCCAATTTCATCCTCGATCTGGGGGCATAAAAATAGAATAAAAGAAAATGTGTCCATGGGACATGGAAGCCTCTGCCAAATCAAAGTTGTCAGTAAACAGAAAGTAGCTTAGTAATGGGCTTTAAAGAAGAGACAGGGTACAACTCATCATACTAAAGCTTCAGACCAAAGACTGCATAGACAATCTGAGAAATTCTCCACGAAAATTTTTGGATGTACATAAATGTACATACAGACAAACGGTAAAACTTCATGCCCCTTCATTTTAGACGGGGGCATTAAAATTACTTTGCATACTTGCCGTTAGTTTTTGAAATCTAGGAATTATTGCCAAACAATATGTATAAATTACCTCAGTTACTGGTTCATCTGTAAGAGACTCAAATGCCTGGAACAGAATCTTTTCACTTTTTCCTCCATCTTCTTTCTCTTCTTTCTTCTCTCCTTCCTCTTCTTCCTCGTCATCCTCACTATTCCATCGTGACGAGGCGTAAGCCATGGCGGATGCAGTCAATGCTATCTGTTGGTACAGTCTGTCCACTATAATTGGATGTTTGTTACGGATACTGACATACTTTGATGAATCTTCAGCAGGGAAGACATTAACTCCTGATAACCTCATTAACTGCAATATATATGAATAATCATTAATGGGATGTTTGTCTCGGATACTGACATGCTTTGAGAAATCTTCAGCAAAGGAAGACATTAACTTCCGATTATCTCATTAACTATAATAAAGAAGTAATAAGTGTGACCAACCCATTAACAATATGCCAGCTTTCACCCAGTGATCTGATTATATTTTTTTCTGTATCAATCACGGTAATCCCTAAGTATGGTAAGTTATTTAATCAGTTTAATGGAATTCTGGTAGGCAATGAAACAGGTCAGATGAGATGGTAAGTTTAAGATGTGCTAAGCATGTATCAATTTACCTGTAGGGTGAGGAAACTAGTTTGAACAATTAAAATGGATCTATGGGTAAAGTCACAAGTTATCCACAGTACTTGGGAAGAACAACTAAAAATTGTTCTTTGATATGTTTTAGCTTGTAAATATTGGAATTTTGTCTCTGTAAATTGCTGTTAGTAAACAACTAATATTCGTTGCATTTTTATTGTTGTATGGAATCCTTCTTCGTCATTTACCCCAGCCGCCGTGCGCGGTCCCGGCTTATGAATAGGCCCGCAGCATCCTCTGAGCTTGGAGTATGAGTCTTCCTAACAGAGGACCCCGAGGGAACCCTTGGATATAGAAATATGACCTAGTATCTCCGGCTTGCGGGGTGTGACCCCTCCTAAACGGAGGCTGACCCCGAGGGTCCCGGGATAAAGAAATAGGACCCATTCCGTGGTTGTGCAGGATTAATAAATACACAACCCATCTTTCGGATGGGATGTAAACTCAGGTCCACGTGTTGGAAGAAATGCCACGCTTCCTGCACGTTAAAGAACCCTTGTAGCAAGCTCTTTTTGGGGTGGTCCGTAGGTGATCGGCTACAAGGCTAAATTCCCCGCCCTTGACGATTTCACCCTACTTTTCCAGTGGCAGTCAGAATTTCCTGTCCCATGGCCCTTTCTATACCCCATAGTGATTATTTATTAACAAACTTGTTCTCGTCTTGATATAGCTGAAATATTGCTGAGTAGACGTTAAACAATAATCAATCAATCAATCATTTACCCCAGAATGTTTTATTCAGGTTCAAGATTCAAACAAAAAGTATTACTCAATTTATTCATCTATGATTTACTTATTGTGTTATTTAGATTCTAATCTTAATATATGTACTTTTTGTATTACATAGTCATTATCATATAATCTAATTCTGTCTTTCAATTGATTTTTATTTAGATTTTAGGCATAATAAGTTCTTTTTGATATTACCCATTTGTACTTAATATATTCCAGTTCTGGTTTTCTCCCTTGCTATACCCCAGCTCTAGCAGGTGGTATACAGTGTTGTCTATTCGTCCCTCTGTTTGTTATTTCGTCTGCCATAAGGGCACACACTTGGTGGCATCAACTCCTAGACCACTCGGTGAAATTCAATGAAACTTTCACAGAATGATCAGTGCATATTGCCATTGTGCACCAGCCATTTAAAACTTTGATTTGACTTAATTTTTTTTGTGTTGATTTTTTTTACCGTTCTTGAATCAAGGGGGGAGCGGGAGGTTTATATAAGAGAGCTTTGATCACAGTTTTTCTAGTTGATATTTGCTCATAATGTTTATCAGCCTCAATACTGAAAATGTCTTTTTCATGTCGTTTGGGTTAATTATCGACAAGGTAGACAGGAAACAAAAATAACTGAGGTAAACTAAAGACATTAGGAATTCTTCACAATCTTAAATAATTTCCATTTGGGAAGGGTCTCTATACAGGACTCTACTAAATATTCATTATATGATGTAATACTGGGTTTTCCCCTAGATCTAGATCTATTCATTAAGTGATCTAGTTCCGGTTTCCCCTAGATCTTTATTTAGATTCTTACCTTAATAAGTTCTTTTGGTGTTACCCATTTATTCATTATGTGATCTAGTTCCGGTTTCCTCTAGATCTTTATTTAGATTCTTACCTTAATAAGTTCTTTTGGTGTAACCCATTTATTCATTATGTGATCTAGTTCTGGTTTCCCCTAGATCTTTATTTAGATTCTTACCTTAATAAGTTCTTTTGGAGTTACCCATTTGTTCATAATGTGATCTAGTTCCGGTTTCCCCTAGATCTTTATTTAGATTCTTACCTTAATAAGTTCTTTTGGAGTTACCCATTTGTTCATAATGTGATCTAATTCTGGTCTTTCCTCTGGTTTATATTTGGATAAACAACACATAGCATCCTATTGAAGATAAAATTATTGAAAGATTAAAACAGTTAATCGAGTTACAAATGTATTGCATTCTGTATTAATTCAGGTTCCTTCTTCAGCAATTACCACTATAAAGAAATTATATAATGTAAACATAGGTAATCAACGATTACAAAGTTTGCCTCATTATGGCACATGGACACAGAAACCCAATTTGGCCAGGGTGCTCATTTACCATCCCTTATGCATGTATACAAATGCAAGATGATCTTATATTTACCATATACAGTAACCGAGACCTGAATTCGGACATAAACGAAAAATTGACCTAATTTTGCCTGGATGCTGACCTACCCCCAAAGATGCACATGCCAAGTTAGATGATCGTACCATGTACAGTTACTTAGATCTGAACTCGGACGTAAACTTACATGTAAGTCACTCATGCGGAAAATATAGGTCAAAGTGACCTAATTTTGCCTGGATGCTGACCTACCCCTAAAGTTGCATGCACATGCAAAGTTAGATGATCGTATCATGTACAGTTACTTAGATCTGAACTCGGACATAAACTTGAATGTAAGTCACTCATGCAGAAAATACAGGTCAAAGTGAGCTAACTTTGCCTGGATGCTGACTTACCGCCAAAGATGCATGAACATCCAAGGTTAGATGATCCTACCATGTACAGTTACTGAGATATCAACTTGGACCTAAAATTAAATGAAAGCCAGTTAAGCGGAAAATATAGGTCAAAGAGACCTAATTTTCTTGGAGGCTGTGAGGTAGCCCAAGATGCATCTGTACACAAAGTTTGATGACCCTACCCTTCATAGTTACCAAGAAATATACATAAATGCGGAGGCGGACGGAGACGCTGACGTGGACGCCGGGGGTACTCCAATAGTCCTCCTCAACTTCGTTGAGGCAAACTAATTCGTTGAGGCGAACTAAATTGGTGCAATATTTTGAAAAGAAACATATTACAGATAAAATTTTGATATCCTGGAAAGTTCTTGAAGCTGTGTTCTTTTCATGATGTTTGAAATTTGTCCAATGAGAAATATCAGTCAGTTTTCTCCCTGTACCAAGTTAGTTATCCCCCGCTTAGCAACCATATCTTTTTTGATGCCTTATAGTTTTAAATATCATTTTCAATGGTCAGATTGCAAAAAACCTTGATTCTAATTTTGGTAAAATTCCTGAAACTCTCAAATACCAATTACTTTTTTGGAATTTTACCTAGCAACCATATCTTTTTTGATGCCTTTTAGATTTAATAATCATTTTCAATGGTCGGATTGCAAAAATCTTATTCTAATTTTGGTAAAGTTCCTGAAACTCTCAAAGACCCATTATTTTTTGGAATTCTACCTAGCAACCATATCTATTTCAATTATTTAGAGTTATAAGGAAGAATTTCAACTGTCAGGTTGCAAGAATCAATGATTCTAATTTTGGTAAATTTCCTGAAACTCTCAAAGACCAATTACTCTTTGGAATTTTACCTAGCAACCATATCTTTTTTGATGCCTTATAGTTTTAATTCTCATTTTCAATTGTCAGATTGCAAAAATCTTTGATTCTAATTATGGTAAATTTCCTGAAACTCTCAAAGACCTACTATTTTTTGGAATTCTACCTAGCAACCATATCTTTTTCAATTCCTTACAGCACTGAAGATCATTTTCAATAATCAGAGTGCAAAAGACTGATTCTAATTTTGGTAAATTTTCTGAAACTCTCAAAGACCGATTTCTTTTTGGAATTTTACCTAGCAACCATATCTTATTGATGCCTTATAGTATCAGTGATCATTTTCCATTGTCAGATTGCAAAAATTTTTGATTCTAAGTTTGGTAAATTTCCTGAAACTCTCAAAGACTCATTATTTTTTGGAAATCTACCTAGCAACCATATCTCTTTCAATTCCTTACAGTAAAAATGATGATTTTCAACAGCCAGGTTGCAAGAATCAATGATTCTAATTTTGGTAAAGTTCCTGAAACTCTCAAAGACTCATTATTTTTTGGAATTCTACCTAGCAACCATATCTCTTTCAATTCCTTACAGTAAAAATGATGATTTTCAACAGCCAGGTTGCAAGAATCAATGATCTAATTTTGGTAAAGTTCCTGAAACTCTCAAAGACTCATTATTTTTTGGAATTCTACCTAGCAACCATATCTCTTTCAATTCCTTACAGTAAAAATGATGATTTTCAACAGCCAGGTTGCAAGAATCAATGATTCTAATTTTGGTAAAGTTCCTGAAACTCTCAAAGACTCATTATTTTTTGGAATTCTACCTAGCAACCATATCTTTTTGGTGTTCTACAGTTGTTACGATGATTAATTTAGCTTCAAAAACACTTGTCTTTTTTACAAGGGGAGGGGTCCAAACAAAAATCTTTGATTGGCTGTTTTTCATTATATATGGTTAAAGAGAAAATAATTTTAATTCAAATATCAAGAGATATTATTGATATGCTAATTAAAATTATCTTCACTTTGAACCATACAAAACTAAGTTGGTACAGGGAGATAACCGACCGTTGTTCTCATTGTCATCTACACATGTATTTGACTATATACAAAGTACTGTATAATTTGGGACATACCACTAAATTTTGAATCATTTACTGAACTCTTGACATCATAAAAAATTTACAGTATCTATTAACTTATGCATAAGGAGTTGATGTTTGTAAAAAAGTTGACTAATGTCACTTTTATTGACAGAGGCATATATGAGAGACCATTACATTGAAGCTATATGGAACATAGGACATTTTGTTTTTGATACGGACTTATCATGGCCAGTATCAAGTGAGCCCGTTAGGGCAAGCTTGATGGGTTACGCCGTGATAAAGTCCATATCAAAAACAAAATGTCCTATATTTCTTTTATTGGTAATTAAACAAAATAATAAATAAAACTCTTAAATAAATTGAATTAAGCTTAAATTTCTATTTTACCACAATTAATCTATTGTTTATTACAATAATTTATATCCATTCTTCATTCAACGTATTAATCAATCGTATGAACACGACCAATAGTGCAAAACATGATGTCAGCATAGCAACCCATACGTGACGCCTCCACAGTGACCTAATAATTTCATGATAGTGTCCAGTTCGGTGATACTGAGATTATCAGTCTCTGTAGATCAAAGGAAATCATACAAATTACCGATAATGATGTCATTACTAACCTTAATTTCAATTTCAATTTCGGCTATAGCTGCTGTAATAGAGAAGACAGCTTGATTAGTTTTATGTGGTCTGATATCCCAACATTGGAATGGCATGTTTTGGTGAGTGTCCTGTAACAAGGCCATTGTTCCAAAGTAGGCAGTTTTAAAACTGAAGGTTCTGTTGTCTGAAAAATTAAGAAAATAATGTTTTTAATGCACATGTAACTCTGAAAATTCCAAGTAAAAACACAAATAACCTACCTTGGTATTTTTATAGCTCTACTGACTTCAAAGCTGTATTCTCTAGTTCTAATGCTGTCTTGTCAAGTTCATACTATAGGAGAATAATACAATCTAACACCATTGAAAGTGCAAGATCGAGATATCTCAGACACCCAAGGGTATGATTTCAATATTTCTCTGACGAGGCTTGCTGAGTCAGAGAACCATTGAAATCTTACCTGAGGGTGTCTGAGATTTCTAAATCTTGCATTTTTAACGGTGTTTGATTGTTTTTCTCACATTTATAAGCATAAAACAAGTTGCTGTACAACCAGACTATAGTTGGCGTCCGCCATGTCTAAGCAATTTACTATGACGTTGATAACGTCATAATGTATTTCCTCGCGTGAAATTCTTATCTCACCTATGGGTTGAGACAAGGATATCTCAAACGGCTAAAAATAGGTACTGGCCTGTCTCCAATGTGAGAACAAAGTATTCTCCAACATGTGGATAAATTGATCTTGCGATTTCATTGGATATTGAAAAGGTCACAAATTTTTCTTCAAATAGCAAAATATACCTTAAATAAATTTATTTTGAGTTTAAATCAATGTAAAAAGTTTTTACTCAAAGCATACATTGTTTATTTATCTTGAATCACCTAAGATGGATTTAATTTTGTTGATTACAATGCAATGTAAATTTCATATCTGGTGTTATCACAGTACTGATTGTACAGGCCCGCGACAGGGTAGAAAATAAAACAAAAATGTCACGAAAATGTCATTAATTTTAGAATTGGAGAAATAAAATCTATGATTTGCAAGTCGTTGGTTATTATAGATCTACTGTCTCAAGGGTTAAACATAAAATTTCTCACTAAAGCTTGAACTTTTAAAGTTTAAGCCTTTTGACAGTTCAAATATGATAATCAACGACTTGAAGGATAGATTCTATATTTAGCCTTTTGTTTGGTTAACTGGTTTAAAACATTACATGTTGATCATTCTATATATAACAAAATACATAAGTTACTGTCAATTTAGATTCTGCAGATGTGCATTTTGACAACTTCTGTCTCTTCAGTGCAGATGAAATCAAAACTAAACCGAAAAATGTGTAAAAGCTGATAGAGAACAAATTACCGATAGGATCTAAATAGAAAAGCCGAAATCAGCTAATATTTGATTAGTAATTATGCAGGTTCATTTGATTCCATTAAACTCCACAAGCATAACCCACAAATTCAAGTTATCACTACTTTGGAGGCAGTTTTCAAACTTTCTACACATTTTATTTTGTTGTTGACTGGACTACTAGTAAGACATAAACATAAAAGGGTAAGTGACCTTATATTGCAACATGGTATACACAATGACAGTCCCTCATGAGCTTAGTGACCTCTCAGAATTACAAATCTAATCTGATCTGACAATAACAAAGGGCTATCCCAGATAAGAAGTCTCCATATGGCAGAAAGCCAGGGAAATAAAATGTTTTTGGTTAAAATATATAAAATATATATTCATACTAATTTCAATCTGTTGCTGGTACCCTTTGAATTTCATGTGCATTCTGCTCTAGGGAGACATCTTTTACTGGAATAGCCCAAACAGTGAAGTATGATTTTTGTCATATGAAAGACTATAATCAAGTTTTACTGTATAGGAGGAAAGGATATAAAATTTTGCACCATGTTTCTAACCTTCATTATACTTAGGATCAGTAAAACCATCCTGTCTCCAATGTTTCTTTTTATGGTCCCACCTAGCAACCAATGGTTCCTCACAGAACAAAACATCTTCTGGTAACCTGTGAACATATATTACATTCAGTGTATTTGTAGTCTGTACTCAAAATGCTGAAACTTTTTATTTACTGCAGTGGTAAAGCAATAATTTTGATGGTATTGTCTCAGTATATTTTAATTGTTTTGACCCGGACTATTTGTTTTTCATTTCAGTGGTGGATTACAGTGCTCTCTCATTATACCGCCCCTCTTTAATGGCGCTCCCTCATTTACTGCCAACTATTTTCACGGTCCATTTTTCAAAAAGTTGCATAGTTCCTATGTGATTTATTCCCTCGATATATCACCACCCTCACTACTCCCAAAAAATTTCCCCGGTCCCAAAGATGGGGATATAACAAGGATGCACTGTATATTTGTTTTGTCTCAAAAGAGTTCTTTGACTATTCACATTATATTTCACTTGGTTTGCACCAGTGTATTCTACTTGACTTGTCTCAGCAGGTTTTCATTACGGTATATTTTCTTAGCAATTTACTATTGCATTCTACTTTTGTTGTTCCAGTAGATTTAATTGTCGTGCAACCCACTAAACTCTGTTTTTTTGTGTCTTTATCAGAAATCGTGATTTGTCATGCAAATTCTGCTTGTTTTTTTTTTGATTTTGTTTACTTGTCTCAATGATTCTGATGTTTCATGTAATATTTACTACTTTTTCTCTCTAGACAATGAACATTAATCAATATGATATGGAACAATTCAACAGATAGTTGTGTCTTTGAATGTCTGAAAGTTATACATTAAAGCTTCAACAAACTAAAACCCCAAAAATGGGAGGGATGACCAAGTTTAATCTCAGCATAACTCAGATATTATACATAAAATGTGCCTTGCACTGTATATTATAGCAATGAACATCATGTAAAAATCAGGAAACATTTGATCAAAGCAAACTTTTATAATTTGGATACCAAAATAAGGACAAATACACAGCGATTACTATAGGGCACTCCAGAATAGGGTCTGTAAGTCTCGTCATGTGACGCCGAGAATTCGCGATAAAATTGAAATTTGAAAACGTCTCCCGCCAAAAGATGACGTTTAATTTTTTGTTTTAAACGTCATATATTATCGTGCAAAATGTAACTTCCGGGTACAAAAATTGTACTCGGAAGTTTCAAAATTCAATGAGACTCACAGGCCCTATAACGTATGCTGAGTCTGCAAACAAGTCAAACATTAACAACATTTAATAATTCCACATCATAATTTCATTCTGTCTGCAGGGAAATTGAGAATTACTTACTTCATTGAAATGCCTATTGGTGGTTTATCTTCTCTTTTCTCTGACTGAGTCGGTGTATTTCCAGAACTTTGATTTTCTTTTGGTGACGTGGCCACTGAATCAGCTATATAATCTATGTACTGTATCTCTGGTGGATCTACCACTGTAAATTTATTGTTTAAGATAGTACGGGAGTTTAAAATTGCGCATCATTCTTGCGCATGTAACTTAAAATGAAATTCACTATGGGAACGTTGCCGTAACCATTTCCAATATCTTATAATAGTTAAATTTGATAAAATACGCCACTTTTTATTACGTAACAATGCAGAATATTGGACTTTTCAGCTAACTCCTGTTCCATTAAGGGTAGATAATTTGTATAGAAATAATAGGAAAAAATGAGTTTTTTGCGATTTATTCAAAAATAAGCTCGGTGACCCCCAAATTTTTTTCATGAAAATTGAACGACAGTATATAAGCAATTAATTTACCAAATTTAAAAAAAATTCTATCTGATGTAACTAAAATAATTTAAAATTTTGTTAAAATTCATTAATTTTCCCTCTTATTTCAACCAATTAGTAGATTTTTACATTTCATATTTCATTCTTATATGGCGGGTGACCCCTTATTTTTATTTTATTTTTTTTATGCTCTAATAACAAAGGGTAAATCATGAAAAAATCAGAAAATTCTATCTGACAGAATTTTAGACCCCCGTACCACCTTAAAGGAAAATTAAATTAATTGGTGACGTGGCCACTGAATCAGCTATATAATCTATGTATTGTAGCTCTGGTGGATCTACCACTGTAAATATATTGTTTAATGGAAAATTAAATTAATCTAATCTACCACTGTAAATACATTGTTTAATGGAAAGTTAAATTTAACTGAATCAGCTATATAATCTATGTACTGTATCTCTGGTGAATCTACCACTGTAAATATTTTGTTTAATAGAAAGGTAAATTAATTGGTGACGTGGCCACTGAATCAGCTATATAATAATCTATGTACTGTATCTCTGGTCGATCTACCACTGTAAATACATCGTTTAAAGGAAAGTCAAAATACTTTGATATTAATTCTTGTAAATCACAAAATAAATGTCAAGTTTCATGTAAATGCAAATTATAGACTCCATAAACTGTCAATTAACATATTTAGAATGCATTATGTTAACACTACATATTCTGCATTTAAATATCAACCAGATCTTTATTTGTGCATGTAAATATGCAGTGTCAGGCTAACTGCATGAACTGAAAATATTAAAAGAGCATACCCTTCAGTTATTTCTTAAATGGAAAACTTATATAAATGTATTAATTGTCTGTTAATAACTTACATCTAGTGATTGTCCAATGATTACTTACATCTAGTGATTGTCCATTTACAACTTACATCTAGTGATTGTCCATTGATTACTTGCATATAGTGATTGTCCATTGATTACTTACATATAGTGATTGTCCATTGATTACTTACATCTAGTGATTGTCCATTTACAACTTACATCTAGTGATTGCCCATTGATTACTTACATCTAGTGATTGTCCATTAATTACTTACATCTAGTGATTGTCCATTGATTACTTACATCTAGTGATTGTCCATTGATTACTTACATCTAGTGATTGTCCATTTTACTATTTACATCTAGTGATTGTCTATTTTATTATTTACATCTAGTGATTATCCATTTATTACTTACATCTAGTGATTGTCCATTTATTACAGTCTTTAGGCTGAGGAGGAAGCTGCATTAAGTCGAAATGGAAAACACCCCCAACAATGGTGTAAGCACGGAGATCTATAACATCATCATCACCATCAAAATCTTCCCATTCAACTGGTTCTGTAATCAAATGTCATAAGTTTTAGCAAAAGAATATCAAAGAAATGAAAAAGTGAATGTGAAATTTTCAAAATGAATTAAACAAAAGAAGGAAGCAGTCCGAAAGAACAGCTTATCTCCTTGCCAATATGTTTTTTATTTAAATAAGTCAGTTTGTGACTTGTAACATTATAGCAAGAATCAATGATTAGTGGATTTTCGAAATATCCTTGAAAATCATTGATTCTTGCTATATTGTAAACTTAAAGTCTTACATAGAGCTTCGTGAGTCACTGATAAAATATAGATAAAAGTGACCTAATTCTTATCAGAAACCTCAAGATTATTCCAAATGTATCCAGTAACACGATATTATTCCTCTACCTGTTCTAAAATCTCAGATCTGATATTAAAGCAATCATGCACGAAATGTAGGTCAAAGTGATCTAATTCTTATCAGGAACCTTGTGTTGGTGATCATCCAAGACACATCCACTGACAAAATATTATTCCTCTGCCTGCTTTGGCATCTCAGATCTGGACTTTAATACATGTACAAACTTTAACCGGAGTCACTCAAGCATGAAATGTAGGTCAGAGTGATTAAATTCTTATCAGGAACCTCTTTACTATCAAAGACAAATCTAAAAACAAAATATTACTCCTCTATCTGCTCTAGCATCTCAGATCTGGATTTTAATGCAAACTTTAACCTGGGTCACTCATGCATGAAATGAAGGTCAAAGTGACCTAATCTTATGACTATCAAAGATGCATCCATTGACAAAATATTATTCCTCTACCTGCTCTTATATTTCAAATCAGGACTTGACACAAACTTTAACCTGAGTCACTCATGCATGAAATGTAGGTCAAGTAGCTTAATACCAGGAGCTTCATGACTATCAAAGACACATCCACCAGGGGCGTAGCTAGGTATTAGATAAAGTATAGGCACCTAAAACGGCAGGGGGTCTTTGGGCCGCGCAAGGCCCCCAGTTGGTCTAGGGCAAAGCTCTGGTATGGGCCATGGGGGAGGGGGCAAACCCCCTGAAGATCCGACAATTTAGTAGAATGGAGATGGTAGAACTGTTCTCGATTTGAGAATGCCTGTGTCCTGGTCCGCAGCTTTGATTGTTGTGTACCAAACTTCCATCCTGAAAGCATTTGTCGACATCTAGCAAAGACTTATGCTAAGAACAGTCTTGAACTCGCTCTGATGTTGTATCATTAAGTCGTCAATGTGAGTGCAGAACAACAAAACGTCGTTCAATTGCAATAGTTACCATGTAATTTTGTGCGGAGGGGGGATAAATTGTCTTGTACACATTTTTGTTTTCAATATCAATAAGATACATGAAACTAATTTATTTAATATCAACGTGTAACACACATAAAATGACGTACCTACAACAATTTAATGACAAAAGCATTTTTACCGTTATTTTGAATTATTTACATAACAAGAGGCTCTCAAGATCCGGTATCGCTCACCTTGGCCATTACTGACAGACGCAGACCTGCCAAACAAGAGTTCATACGATTACTTGGTATGATTAAGTTTTGTCCAATTGGATGAGTCATTTCAGAGACAATTCTTTAATGCTGTCCAATATTTATCCATGCTCGCAGCTGACAGCCATCTTGGATGAGGTCAGACCTGCCAGATCATCTTTAAGCAAGATCTTAGGACCATTGTGACTAAGTTTGGTTGTAAATAGACTAGTAGTTTCTGGGAAGATCTTAGAATGTGTTTTCCATAGATTGCAATATTAAACTATGTTCCCAGCTGGCAGCCATATATTGGATGAGGTACGCCCCTGCCGGAATATTATTTTTTGGGAAGAACCTTCCTATAGGACCACTTTCACTAAGTTTGCTTATAAGTGGATAATTTGTTTCTGAGATGATCTTTGAATTTTTCTCCCGGGTCCGATATTCCTGACGCACATCTTTGGGTGAAGTGTGCACCTACTGGATACATTTTCAAAGGGAACCACCAAAGGACTATTATGACCAAGTTTGGTTCGAATATGCCCAGTGGTTTCAGCAAAGAAGATCTTCGAATAAAAAGTATATGACGGACGGCAAGTGATGGCAAAAGCTCACCCTGACATAGCCAGGTGAGCTTAAAAGGAAGGAGAGATTTTTTAACCATTGAATAGGGTTGTTCTGATTTTACTCTTTATGCTAGCCAGGGATGTATTCACATTATACGTATCTGATCAGGACATTTTTAATGTGGTTTTCAGTTTCTCGTCACATTTTCAATAGAGTGTCGGTATAATTTGAAATAAAAATGCATTACAAATAAAATTACAATTTTTCCTCTAGAGTATGGCACGTCACTAATGAAAGCAGGATTGGATTGGGATTTTATGTAACTTACAGAGAATTAATCTTATAATTAAAAGAAAGAATTGTTATTTTATCTGACGCTGTAATTGACTCTGAACTACAAAGAAGAGCAAAGTCTGGTTCTCTAATTTCTATCCAGTTTTCACATTTCTTGAACGGTGTGGAAACATTTGTTCTCCTCTCTAGAGAGGAGAAAAGTTTCGTGAGATTTCCCGCCAAATTTATTCGGAATACAATCCTCGGTGTTTTTCTCCCAGTCATTAGAGAAACAGTTTCCAAAACTTAAACACGTTAATTATGAAATTTCTCACATCTCGTTAAATAAATTTTGAAATGTTTAAGAGCTCGGCAAGCCTCGCTTTCAAACATTTGCAAAATTTATTTAACTCGATGTGAGAAATTTCATAATCAACTAGTTCTCGTTATGGAAACTATATTTCTAACATCCTGTTCTGGCTTTTTTTTGGGTTTTTTTTCGAACGAATTTATCCAGCATTGACTCTATGTACTTNAAAAAAAAACAAAAACAAAACAAAAAGAAGAAAAAAACACAAAAAAAAATAAAAAACAAAAACTTTCTATGAATATTTTAATTGTATATGAACTTTAATTGACCTTTGTGCATCTGAGTCCTGATGTCATTCCAAAAGAACCTACAACCTTAAAAGAAAAAAAATGCCAAATTTTTGTATAGGCACGTGCCTACTCAAGCCTTACGTAGCTACGCCCCTGTCCACTGAAAAAATATTATTCCTCTACCTGCTCTAGTATCTCAGATCAAGACTTTT
Source organism: Modiolus philippinarum (assembly GCA_002080025.1). Lineage (NCBI taxonomy): Eukaryota > Metazoa > Mollusca > Bivalvia > Mytilida > Modiolidae > Modiolus > Modiolus philippinarum. The sequence goes on from MJUU01025160.1 coordinate 79,828, forward strand.
AACGCAGCAAACTTTAACCTGAGTCACTCATGCATGAAATGTAGGTCAAGGCAATCCAATTTTTTATACTGACTTCAAGAACTATCAAAGACCCATCTGAGGACAAAAGCTCATCTCATATGACTTGTAATTCAAAAGATACATGGACTTTAGCCTTGTGATGGATAGATGGACAAAAGGGTGAACTGCTATATCCCCTCCCCAATTCTATTGGGCGAGGGGATAATAAAAAGTTATTGTAGCTCTCATTAGAAGACAAAATACTTGCTTACCAGTGAAGAAATATCACACCTTAAACAACATAATTTATATATACAGTTACACTGTGGCTAACAATTAGCAAAGCATCCCAATGCACAAATCCCATTATAAATTCCATATCAGCCACATTTTTCTTAAAAAAAAACATTTGAAATCGTCATTCACTATACTACCTGGTGTTTTCGGATCCTCATATCCCTCGACTACTTCTTCCACTTTTTCCTCCTCCTTAGGAGCCTCTTCCTCCTCCTTATTCTCTTCATCCAGGCCTTTCAAGTAAGCATTCAAATCCTATATAAACGTAGATTAAACTATATCAGAAAACAGACTGCTACACAAAATAACACATAATATGACAATGTATTTTAATTGACAGTCCACTAGAGCAGAGGGTAGTTTAGGTTAACATGACAGCAAAACCCCATTAAGATCAAAATGGTCTAGAAGGGAGTTCCCTTTCACATCAACACCCAAATAAATTTTTGAAAACAATGCATCATGCTTAAAAAGATTTTGGCTTTCATATATAAAAATCTATAAGGTCACAAATCACATATCACACCTATTTTTAGTGAACAATTTTCAGGAATCAAGCTCCCAAAAATTGCCTTTTCACTGATTATGCTTTACTGATTAAAATATAGCTTTAGATGTAAGCAATGACAAAAAAGATTCAATTTTTATTTTGGTAATCAAATTCATCTAGATGAAAAATAATTTTTTTCTAAGAACAGAAATACAAAATACAATTTTTAAAAATTTTTGTTTCTTTAAATCTACATGATTATTTGAGGGAATTTAATTGACCTTGTGAATGGAATGAAATATAATATGTCCAAGCTTTAGACATAAAAGATAAGGAAACAGAAATTAAAATTGTCAAATCTAGCAGATAAATCATGCAATGCTAAAAAACCCCTAATTGCAAGTATAAAGAATGTTTTTTGGGGCATTTTATTATATTTAGCTATCAATTAACATCAGGACTTTTAAAAATTTAGACATAACCTATAGCACTTGTCACCTTATTCAGTATCTGGACATGGTTTCAATTACATTATATTTCATACAAAATATACAAATTGCTTGTTTTTATTCTATATTATTGTTATGTGCTATCTATTCTATATATTCTTTGTATTCTATAATTGGACATTGTTACTTATTTCTACACTTTTTAGAAGCACTAAAATATATTATTTACTAAGGTTTCCTAACAGAAAGTTACATTGTACATATAGCTAAGTACTACACATTATATTATTTTACAATACTAGCTCAGAAGTATTAACTACAGAGGCTATGTTTGTTTCTTTGCATAGGGGTTAAAACCGCTTTTAGCAATATTTCAGTTATATTGTGGTGGTCAATTTTGGTGGAGGAATCTTGAGAACCCCCAGAAAACAACAACCTTGGACAGTTTACTGACATACATTATAATGGATGGTTTCAAGTAGAGTGTTTTTTTTTTTGCTTTACAAAGAAGGGTGAGAAGAGGTTGTGTCCTAAGATCTCAAATGGCAATACATAAAGTTCTTTTGGTTATATCACCTTCTTTAATACTAAATCAAAAGGATAAAGTGTAAATTTACAAAAGAGTAGATCATAATTAATACAGGGTTGAACAATGAAGTTGTTCTTCATCTTGAAGTCACCATATGGTCATCTCTTTCAAAGGAATTTGGAACAGACTAGAAATTTGTCAACTTTATAAAGACAACAATTTTGTTGTTTATACTTGTATTGTTTTTATTAAATATATTAGCATTGTGGTATTATAAAACTAAAACAGAGATAAAATGATGTTAATAAGGAAAAATAGAAAGAAATTTAGTGCAACATCAATACCAACACAATATTGGGGAAACTGTGCTATTATTATTTTCAGGACAAGTTTTTAGAATGGATTGTGAACCAACAACGTATCATTTGCTACAATCAAGATATATATATATGTGTTGATTACATGTTGCTTGCATTTTTTTTTACAAAATTAAGCCTTGGTTGAGGTTACAGTACTTTTGTTCCAAAACCATATGGATGAAGTTTAAAAAACCAATAGAAGATACTGAAGAAAGCTATTTACCACATTAAAGATATAGTTCATAAATTGGAAGCAAAAATTCAAAGTGCATTTACAAAAGAAGAGCTGATATGAGCAGGGGAAAAGAAGAAAACAAAAGATCCTTGAAAGAATCAAAAGAATAGTGGAAGGTACAAGGAAGACACACATCCCTAGAGGAAAAGCGATATGAAAGGAAAAACTCCGCCAGAAAATTGAGGAAATGAAAGATCTATGAAAGAAAAAAATAAATCGAGAAGATTGTTGACAAAAATGGAAAATAATGATAGATCTCTGATAGAAAATATAAAGTGGTGAAACATCCAGAATAGAATTTAGGAAATTATTAAAAGATAAACTAATTTACAATAAATTGACAAAAGTAGTAAATAGTGCAGAAAATTGTGATTACAAAATCTTACATGGCATACTTACAAACTGTGAAAATAAAATATATAAAAAAATAAATCAATAAGACGAGAAATACTGAAATTTGTTTACCACAAAACTCATGTTAAAATTTAATATGCATTTAAGGTAATAGGTACGTAAATATCAAAGTTTCCGGATTTCGATGAAATTTTACATGCAAGTGCATCAAATGAAGCTGAATTTCAAAGTGAAATGAAATCGGTTTAGCCATTTTAATGTTTGAAGTAAGACCATTTGAAAAATAAACCAGTTATGTTGTGTTCATATAGAGTCTATGTAAAACGTACAGAAAAATAATATAATAATCTTCATTAAATTGTGCGTTTATGAAAACGTATCCTACAATTTTTCTGCAAAAATGAAATGTTTTTAACAATGAAATTCCTGTTTTGATAGTGTAAATTTTATATAGGATCTACAGATTCATTTCGCCAGTATTAATAGCTGAACATAAAATAGGCACACCAAATATGGACTTTTTCAATAAGACCNGTCGTCGATAAAAGTTATGATTTTATGCGTGATTTGAAAAATGAACCATTATTCAGCGATCTTTACCACAAAAACAAACTCGGTAACCAAATGAAAAAATTATATCAATAAAACAGAAATTTCTTTAGCAACATAATATCAGTTTTTCGGAAAAATTGTAGGATACAGTTTGAAACGACGATAATTTAAAGTGAAAATTCAAATAATTTTACGTTCATTCTAAAGCAAATTTATAACGTTCACCGATAGAGGCCCTTATTTACGTACCTCTCACCTTAACAAAACATTGTAATTGAAGCAATGTTATACACATGGCCAAGCAAGATACAATCCATTTTTATTTACATAAAATCAATAAAATTTAGAATAATTCACGGCTGTTCCAGAAAAAATTGATCTGGGACCCTTTGAAGGCACTTTATATAAATTTCTGCGGGTTTTTGTTGTTTCATCATAGTTCTGTATTGTACATATGGGGAGGAATTCCATGGGTGGTGGGGGGTCAATAAAGAGTGCCTTCAAAGACCCCATGTCAATTTTTCTGGAACAGCCTCAACAGTCCCCATAGGAATTCTATGGGTGGTGGGGGTCAATAAAGAGTGCCTTCAAAGACCCCATGTAAATTTTTCTGGAACAGCCCTCATTTATTTTCAAAGTGAAAACTACACTTTTTTTATTTTCTTAAAAATAACTTTAAATTAAGTTGGAAACTGTAAAAAAATAGGGTCTGTAAGTCTCGTACAATTTTGGAATTTCCGGGATCAAAAATTGTACCTGGAAGTTACATTTTAAACAAAGATATATGATGTTTCAAACAAAAATTTGAACGTCATAATCCTCAGACGTCATATTTTGGCGAGAAACCTTTTCGAATTGCCTGTTTATTGTGGATTCTCATGAGTCACATGACAAGACTTACAGACCCTATTTACATAAAAAGAAAGAAAATCATTTTGAAAAATAAAACCTACACTTTCTTCTTTCTCCACTTGTTCTGTTTCTTCTTCCTTCTTTTCTTCTTCTTCTTCTTTCTTCTCAGTTTCCTCTTCTTTTGGTTCCTCTAGTGGTGGTTCTGGTTCTGAAAGGTACAATATCATAAAAGTTTTTTCTGGTTATGGTTCTAAAAGGTACAAAATGTTTAAGAGTTTCCCCAACAGATGCAAGGCTGAGGGAAACATTACCCAAATACCTTTCTTAATGGAAAATAGGACTCAGAATCAAACCTGCAGCCCTTTTCACAAAATATCTAACGATAAAAATTAGTCGTAGGTCTTTAACATTTCATGTCAACTTACAACTAAAAATTTTGTGAAAAGGGCTGCTGATGTTTGCCGTTGTCTATAAACTGACCATACCTTACAAAATTTATTGCTGTTTTGTTATTGAAATTAAGCTGTAAATGCATCCTTTATTTTTATCTAACACATATATATATTTTTAATGAAAACATCGCAAATCGCCTTAAAATGTGCAAATCAACAACTGGGAACAAATATGCTAAAATTAACACACCTAAAGCAAAGAAGTATTTTGTGCATCAATGCAATGAAAATCAATTGCTTATTCATAATATTGTTAGTACTACCCATGTACATGAGATAAAAACAACAAACAAAATGTATAAGGAAATCATATAGCAAAGGAACACTCTCAAAAACAAGTATTTTTCAGAGTTGGTTCAAAATTGTGGTTAGCAATGACTGTAGATAATTCTTTGCTTTATTTGATGAAGTCAACAAAAAAATTATAAAAATTTTAATAAATAGTTGTAACACTATGCCATGTATATTCAAAGTTAAAATAAGATATTGCTACAACCAATGTTAATTATGAAATACTTTACATGTATATAATTTTTTTGNATGCAATATTATCAAAATACCACAAGAGGTTGCCAATATATGGACCTAAACACAAAACTTAACATCGGGACGTACGGACGTACGGACGTACGGAGAAGGGTAAATCTATATGCCCCTTCCACTTCGTGGCGGGGCATAAAAATTTTTATAAATAGTTGTAACACTATGCCATGTATATTCAAAGTTAAAATAAGATATTGCTACAACCAATGTTAATTATGAAATACTTTACATGTATATAATTTTTTTGTACAATAGAACCAAACTAATTCCAAACATTCAAATTGCATTTATATACCAGAGAAGAAACCCTTAGTCATAACATGTAACAACCATATACTAGAACAGTTTGATCATCGTGGTTTAAAAGGGTCACATTTTTTGTAATAATCAAAATCTAATAGTAACTCTGAGTTACTAGTAACAATTTGTCTTTTTTATGAATGATTACCTTCCTTCTTCTTCTGTCGTGGATAGAAACTTTTACATGTTGGTGAATAATGATCATACTTTGGATCCAGAACACGGTATGCACAGTCTGACAGGGTTAACAGACGTGGAATCTCAAATGTTAAACCTTGCTTCGTAAATTCAAATGATTTGATTCTAAAAAGAAAAATATGAATTGATTTGCAGAGAGAGCATATAACATTACTGTATGCACATGCATTTATTATTTCTGATTTTGGAATTTTCAATGATATACAATTTTAATCAAAGAAAATGTGATGACATCCACTGCTAATAATACAAACCATTCTAAAAAAATAGTTTTTACAACGAGAACTAGTTGATTATGAAATTTCTCTAATCCAGTTAAATAAATTTTGCAAATGTTTGAGAGTGAGGTCTGTCGAGCTTTTAAACATTTCAAAATTTATTTAAGGTGGTATGGAGGTTTAAAAATTGTCAGATAGAATTTTCTGATATTTTCATGACTTACACCTTTTTGTCAGAGCATACAAAAAATAAAAGTTTGGGGTCACCGGCCATATAAGTATATAATCTGTAATGTGAAAATCAGCTATTTTGGTTATAATCTAAGGGAAGATTGGCTAATTTTACCAAAATTTTAATTTATTTGAGTGACATGAGAGAATTTTTAAAAATTTGGTAAAGTATTGGCTAATATACTTGCCTTAAATTTGTATGAAAAATATTTGGGGGTCACCGATCTTATTTTGAATAAATGGTAAAAAACTTATTTTTTCCTGTTATTTCTGTAATTATCTCCCCTTAATAGAAAAAGTGTTTGCTGAAAAGGTTCAATATTCTGCATGGTTACCCAATAAAAGTGTCATATTTGATAAAAATTTAACTAAATTAAGGCATTACAAATCATTTCTCCAACATTCCAATGATGAATTGCATTTTTTTGTCAGATGCGCAGTTTTAAACTGTCGTACTACCTTAACAAAATGTGAGAAATTTCATGATTAATGTTAAGTTGTAGTATCTCTAGTGGTTCAACGAAAAACAGTGAGGATTGTATTCTGAATAGATTTGGTGGGAAGTTTCATGAGACTTGTTCTCTCACTAGAGAGGAGAACAAACGTTTCACCACTGATCAGGAAATGCAAAAAAAATGGATAGAAATTAGAGGATGTGAGTTACTCAATGCCAATCAAGTTTTGTTTTTATTCAAGGTTATGAGTTCAGGAAATATATTACCTGTTCAAATATCAAATTTTTTGAAAAACAAATATTTTGAAAAACAGTGACCATGACAAGTGAAACTTAAAACTTGCACTACAGTTTCTGTCTAATTACCATTTACCCGACATGCTGTTTGTATTCTACAGGTTCATATTTACTACATTTTTCTTGAAATTCCTAACATCATGTTAATTTTTCTCCTTCAGCCATTCACCAAATCAAATTGTTTTCAATTTCAATTTAAAAAAAAAAAATTATCATAGTTGTTGAAATTACAAACATAAGTCATTAAAATGATCATCTGTGTCAACATTTTTTTCCTGTAATATTGGTACAATTGTACTTAAGTTATTTTATATCACAGCTCATAAGAAAACTGTATGCTGTGGAACCTATCTAATCTAACATATTATGGGACCATAAAAATATATCAGATTTTTAAGGTGGCACAATACTTAGGAAAAAAAAACATTTAAAGACTGTCTATGGGACGAAAAAATTAAGTTGGATTTGACAGGATGTTGGAATTTTCGGGTGTCAGATTAAACAGGTTTCACTGTATATGCAGCCCATGAACATACAGATCTGTAAATTTATAAATCCAAGTCTTCAAAAGCAAATTATATCTTTAATTTTTCCAAATGAATGAATATTTATAATGCACATACTCTTTATGTCTGCATTTTTACCTTGGATTTTTACTATTAAGATTTCCCCACAAACTAAAAGTAAAATCATCAGTCTTAATAACATATTAAATATACCTTGGATTTTTACTAAGATTTCCCCACACACTGAAAGTAACATCATCAGTCTTAACAACATATTAAATATACCTTGGATTTTTGCTAAGATTTCCCCACACACTCAAAGTAACATCATCAGTCTTGATACCATATTGTAAATTAAATGTCTCTGGATCTGCCCTGTTTGTTGCCTCCTGTAGGAGCCTCAATGTTGCTTTGTCGACTTTCACTTTCATTAAATGTTGTAATTCTTCCATTGTCTAAAATCAGATAGAATAAAGGAGTCTAGAATAATTCTTATACAATAAAAATACAATACAAAATGAGTTGTTTTTTTTTATATAATTTTTGAGTTATATATTCCTAGTACGTCAATCCCACATAAAGAAATTCAGCCATGTTCTTTGATGTTTCTTATGTATGCTATGAGTGAGTACCATTTGAAATTAAGTATCAAAACATATCAATTACATTTGGGAAAATGAAATCTTCGGGAGAAGCTTCATTACTTTTTTGCTGATACAAACTGTAGAACTTTTTCCTGAAGGTCATTTTGCATGACGGAAAAAATCCTGCGTTTATTCTATTTAGGTTTATTTAAACTCACAAAGGTTTATCCACTTTGTTCAAGGAGTGTGAGTCACTGTCCATATACATGATATTAAATAAGTAATGTAAATGCTATAACATACAATTAACACATTTTGAAATAGGGAACCAAATATACTTGAAACTTTGCCTACCTGTTTATACATTTCTCTGTCTCTCTCTGATAATTCTTCTTTTGGAGTGTCTTCTAATAGGAAATCTAGTTCATTTATCAACTGAAATCAAAAAAGATTTTAGATGCAACTGTAATACAGATTATTTTTTCATGTAAAAGCAACAAGATATTTACATAACAACAGTATGGGCAAAGATATTGTGACACTTCCTACATTCATTTGAAAATTTTATTTCACTGGTGACAATACAACATATATTAAACTGGGAAAAATCAGTAAATCACTGCTATTTATATATTAATACAATGTATTCATTTATTTGAAAAAAAAAGACATTTGAGATTCAAACTAAGCATGCATGGCTATTTTATACACAATATATGTTAAATTCTAATTTTAATTGATATAATTTTTTTCATTTAATGTGGCATAATTATGAAGATTTTCAGTACAGTTTTTGAAACAAGCTTAATCTAGTTTCAACTGGTAACTCAGGCAAATAGTACAAGTAATTACCCTATAAATACTTTATATATAAACTCACACAAATAATAGGTTGCTAATTCAAAAGTGAAACCTGTATAAACTTAATCACAATTTAATGCAATAATAAAATAAATTGTAGATTCTCAGAATTGGGGGCTAGCTTCTATAGAATTCTATTGTATACCAATTTGTACTGCCTGAAGGAGTTCAGGTTACCTTGATACTCCAGTGAAGACGAATGGGTATACAACAAAATTATATAGAAGTTTGACTGCTTGAAGAGCAGACAAAAGACAGGAGTTTAGAAGGAGTTGTTATAGGTGTTACTAGGGGAATATTGGAATATCCATTGAAGAATTGCAAATATAATACGTTAATGATCCATGAAATATGCCATAGGTGCCTATCCTAAAGTACTATTCAACACTTAAACTACTGTCCAGTTCACATTTCTTCCAAATCATCTCTATTTTATCATTTTGTTCTGTTCATTAGTGTGAACGGGTAACTCAGACAAACAAAGTAACTGCCTATCCTATATATATATTCTACACTTACACTACTATCCAGTTCACATTTCTTCAGAATCATCTCTATTTTATCATTTTGTTCTGTATCTTCCAATCTCAGGTTAATATAGGTGTTAATTTCTCCAGGTACTGTAGGATCGGGTGAACCATCACATCTCATGTATCTTGCCCACTGAAATGTATCGTAATTTTTTTTTATTAATGTCCACTTTCTATAACCTTTATGGTCTACTAGTTCCTATTGTGTAACCAATTTAGCAATCTGGGTAATCCTACATGTGAATTTAATTACCAAAGGGTATAGATCAAGAGTAACATACCGTATAGTGGATAATTTTCGCAGTCACAATTCGTTCCCCAAAAAGGAGCATCCAATTGTAACGGTCATCAATTTATTGCAAAAGACCATTTATGTGAAGAACAAGCATGTATAAAGCTATATTGAGTTTTATTATGCCAGTTTTTATTTTCACACTTCCATAAGCCTTGCCAATATAGCGAAAATTAAAACCTCACAAAAATTAGGGATAAAATATTGTAAATTACTGTGAAAGTACTATTGTTTGTGGGGTTCCAATTTTCGTGGATTTCGTGGTTTGCTAAAACCACGAAATTAAGTTCCCAACGATATGCATTTTTTCCATCGAATTTTAATGTATGGAATTTGAAACCACAAATTTAAGTACCCACAAAATAGTGAAATTTATGAAAACCACGAAAATTGATGTCCACGAATCAAAGTACTTCCACATTACTTGAAAACTGCTATACATGTGTTGCTTTTCTTGGAGAACAAAATTCATGGAGACCTGGTATAAATAAATTATCTTATAACATTACTCTTCTGGCAGTCTGTTTGCTCTAATTTTAGCTGAAGAACTGTGAGAAGTTTTACCTTAGCTTTCTTCCTCCTGTCATCGTGCAGTTGATGTAATGCTTGACGATTGGCCTCTATTACCTGATCAAGTTGTGTCATTTCTATTTTCCTCTGTTTTTTCTCCTACAAAACCATTTAAACTTATGTAGACAATATGTTTATTACTCTTAGGCTTGGTTCAAATGTACTTTAGTGTAGAAAAAATTCAAATATTCAGATGTTAATTCTTATAGGGTTCAGTTCAGAAAACTTTTCAGCTACAACTTTCTTATATTTTCTGATACAAGCGAGCGAAAATATTTAAGATATTGTGTGAACATAACTCGTTTTCTTTTACTTTCCAAACTTAAGGTGGTTCAGGTGTATAAAACCGCACATTCATCTTGCGCATCATGTGAAAATCGTGTGAAAATTGGAATTAACCACTGAAATGTTGTAAACATAATTTTGAATAGTTTACATTAAATAAAGTAAAATAAGCAACATTTATGCTTCCAGTGTGCAAATAATGCTACTATTTGAAAAAAAATCTGAATTTATTAAGGGGAGATAATTATATAGAAATGTTAAGGGAAAAATCACATTATCTTGATTTTTTCAAAAATATGATCAGTAACCCCTATTTTTTTTATTTTATATTTCAAAGTGATTACTTTAACACACATCTTATACTACATTTTCACAAAAATCTATCACATTATTCACATCAAAAATTTTAAAATTGTATTTTCTCCCTATATAGGCTATATGAAAATGGTCAAAATCTTACTATTTTCCGAAGCTTCTCCTGGAAAAACTACTTAGGTGACCTATCTATTTCTAATTTAAATTTTTAAGTGTATCAAATGAAATTTCAATCACAGAAAATTTAGAAAAATCTATCGTTTTATCTGTAGTCACCCAAACTACCTTAATGACAAAATAAATCAGAACATGGATTTAATGTGTGAATCAACCCCCTCCCCCACCCCCCCAAAAAATCTGCGTTTTAAAATAATATATTAAGTGATTTCTCAAAAAGCTAAATGTACAGAACTGTTCATGTTATCTATTTCTATTGTTATTCAAAACCTTTCTTAAATGGTTCTATCAAGAATGACAGAAATGAGATATATATTACTTCATTTTCTTGTTGTTTTCTTTCTTCTTCCTGTTCTTTTTGTCTTTGTTTCTTTTCTTTTTCTTCTTGTTCTGCCTTTTTCCTGTTTTCCTCTATAGAAATACAAACATTGTAATTATTTCACAAATATTATGCTTATCGAATTATTTGAAGTAACTTCATGCATAAGGGGAGATAATCTATTGGATTGTATGACTGGTTGCTTATTGTCATATAAAAATGTGACAATTCAACACACTCATATATTTAAATGATGTTCTGTTATTGTGATTATAAAGCAATTTTATACTAATATCTGAAATGGCAAAAAATAAAAATTCCACAAACCAACATCATGTCTTTTGATTAAAGTTGTTGTAACATGTCATGCCAGTGCTTCTTATTTTCATGAGGGATAATAAATTTGATTTCATACATAGTGGGAGTTATTTGTGTTTTATAATCCACTTCAACCATCAGTACAGTAGTCCCTCCATTAAAAGGCCACCCCCTACTGCAGACAGAATTTGACCTTATAATGGAGGTGGCCTCTGTAGGGAGGTATCAAATTAAGATGGGTTTCTAGGATGAATTTGAATTGGTTTGACTTAAATATTATAAATTTAAATTCTTTTAAAAGATGTTTAAATATTGATACAATAGTTTGATTTTGTTTCATGGATGAGGTACAGACAATTCTTTTTTTTTCATTTCCAAGGTGGCAAGGCAAGGAACATGTAGATGATTTGACTTACATAAATATTTCATATGAAATTACAAAACACAAATTCTAAATATATTCTAAATACAAACTAAACGTGTTTTCTTGTATATTGGCAAAAATATACAAGTAGTTGTCTAGTTTATCAAATATCAACACTTATGATTTTTAATTACAACAGCTTAAAGCGAAAATGATTTTTTTTATATATGATTAAATGACTAAATGACAAAGTTGACCTTAAAACACATTATAAATGAAATAACCTCTAAACCATATGATAGCCACTATCTAACATTTCCCAAGAATGTACATGTATCTCAAAAGAATTTTACTTTTAAGTATGTACATGTATCTTCAGCTATCGTTTTCTACAGAAAATAAGAAGTTAATTTTCCAAAGCCAACCATCAGCCAATAGATTTTATGAAGTAATCAGATTTGAGTCTAGGAAAATATCTTTAACCTTTTCCCTGTTTTACCTTTCTGTGATTTCTTTGATCTGGCACTAATTACTGATTCACCTGGTTTAATATAATTATTAAACTGACAAATCTTAAACTGCATAATATATAATCTTCATTTTGGTAAATATGAATGCAAATAGATGTAGTCCAATTTTTTCTTTGAACTATGGCAGGCTGTCTCCCCCATATTGAGATCTATTTTTCATACTTTTCTCAGTAATCATTAAATTTCCATCATGATTTTATCCATACTTTCTGAATTAGCTACATGTACTGCCTGAATACAAAAAAAAATATTGGCAATTGAAAGTATTTAGAATTATGATCACTTAGTCAGCAGCACATTTATTATGAACTTACTGAAAATTAACCAGACTAGAAAATTATAGTGTTAATCTAAACTTTCAAATCTAGCACACTTCCCACTTACCAAGACCTGTTACAACTTTATTGTATCATAACAGTCCAGTGCTTTTCTGCCTAAGTACCAGGCCTAGCATCAAGTACATTGTCACTTTCACACAGACAATTAAAAATTTTATGCATAATTCCACATGAAAAGTGATAGTCTCATAAAAGAAGAAAGTTATATAACAGGAGACCATTTAAACCTAAGCAGCTCACAAGGAAAAATCTAATTACATGCTATACATATGCTAAAACATGTTCTTTATATATCTCTAAAATAAAAATGATTATTTATCATAATATTTGTCCCATCAAGCAACCATGATGACTAGTAGAACTGGGTGCCAATTTGTAATTATGAATAAAATGTTGAGCAACATCACAACAGCCTTTATGTTGAAAGAGACATCATTATCTGCCTTGTTTTCAAAATGTCACATTATAATCAAAGTGATTTGATCCATTCTGTCAGTGGTTGGTAGTAGATTAATGTGTGAGTGCTCAATATTTCTCATATTTGTGAATTTCTCATTCTGTTTTTTACCCCTCACACCTGGTCCGCTACGATTTGCAAAATCTTATAAATTCTACAAACAAAATTGTTACATCCAACATATTATGGAAATGATTTATTTAAAGTCCAATCATACAATCTTAAGCTAGATATAAAATAATTATAAACATAATAACCAATACGTAACTTTCAGAGTAACATTTTCCTTAAAAATGTTCTACATAAAAAAATAAATCCTCATTAAAATGTATTTTATCCTTAAAAAACATAACCAAAATATTTCCCCAAGATCAGCCATATAGATTTTATAAGTCAAAAGACTACAGTTTAAGAAAATACCTAAAACCTCTAAGACAAATTATTTCTTCCCATTTATTTTTACCTGTCTTAGACTTCTTTGACTTGGCACTAGTAACTGATCCACCTGCTTTGACATAATAATTAATCTGACAAACTTAATTTTTACTTGTTTATGTCAATGACAAGATATGGAGTAGAAGTACATAAGACAAAATTCTAGTAGTGTAAATACACCTTTTTTGTTTGTTGTACTTTATCTTGACATGAAAAGGAAGGTTTACAGCAACATTTCAAATTCTATAAAAGCATTACAAATAATATTCAAAATAATTTTAGCCAGCCCCCCCCCAAAAAAAACAAAACAAAAACAAAACAAAACAAACAAAAAAAACCCCAAAAACCCCCAAAACAAAGAAAAAACTATTATATGTTATTTAATCTTCACGCTGGCCACAGATTCATATTCCACATCTATGTACATCTAAGTATCTATCCCCAAGTCCTAAAGCGAAGGGATAATATAGTGCACAGACAGGGAATTTGAACCTGTATCATAATCAATGAAAGCATGAACGCTTATTTCCAACAAGGTCCTTGTATGCAAATAACTTAACTATATATATCAAATTGGTTCTGATCAACATGGCATACTTTTTAATTGCTCAAAAACTGTTAGAATTATCTGAATTGTTTTATGGAATTACTCTCCTGTTAGAAGAAAAAGTTTCAATTACATTGTTCAAACTGAAAATCTAATTTGTCATTAAGAGAAAAGAAAAGATTCTTTGACACATGTAGTATTTCTATAGGGTCTGTAAGTCTTGTTCAATTTTGAAACTTCCGGGTATTGACCCGGAAGTTGCATTTTTCACGACAATATATGACGTACCAAACAAAAAATTGAACGTCATAATACATTTTTGGCAGGAAACGTATACGAATTTCAAATTTATCGGGAAATCTCGATGTCACATGACAAGACTTACAGACCCTATTGTATGAGATATCTGGTGTTAATAATGAACAAACCTTCTTCCTCTGCCTTTCTGGCTTCTTCTTCAGCCTTTAATTTTTCTTTTTCAGCTTTACTAAGTTTCTGTTTCCCTTGAGCAGACTTTGGTGGCTAAAAAAAAATAAGTTACATTTTTTAACATTTATCAATTCAATAGTCAATATGTTATATTTATTTTGTATTCACTTGTCATCCTACTTCATAAAATTTGAAACGATAATTAACTTTCAGACATTTTACCAAAAGTGACATTATCTACATTGTATCAATGTCTATTAACTAAACAGAATGCTTTACACAGTAAATAAGCAGATTTCCTGTACCAGTATTTTAACTAAATAAATACTAAATATACTGTACATTTCAATAAAGGACTTTCATGATAGGAACTCTCATGTAATTGAAGGTGGAAACAATCACCTCAAATATCAGTAAGTAGGAATGACTGGATTCCTGATCCACTGAAATACATATAAGTAGTATATAGGGACAAGTTAACTTGTATTTGATGTGGTGGATTGTGGTGGATCACCGGGAATGATGTCACTGGAAGTGACATAGACCAGAAATGCGGAAATCACCTGACCGGAACACAAAGTGTTTATGTTCGGCATGCGCAACCGGAAGTAGGTGTGTTTGTCCTGTAGACCGCCATGTTGACCGGAAGTTGGACGACTCAGACACGGTCGTTCGGATGTTTTAGAAAGTTGTCATTGTGTGGTATTTCTGTGGGTGTCTTCAATCACGTCTGCGTCAAAAAGAGATAATTTTGTGGTTGTTGATCTGTGGGTGTCTTCTATCAGGTCCGTGTTCTTTAAGGAAGATAACTCTTCTTGGTATTTTTCCCTCACATTTTTTTTTAGTTTATTGATTTTATTCGAGACTTAGGCAAGATAACTCGTGATTTATTGATTTTGTACGAATTCGTGTTAACATGACTCACGAGTCGATAAAGAGTATGGATTTACCTGTGCTCATTTTATGTTTGTTATAAAAACAAATTTACAGGAGGGGAAATTTTCTCAATTATGTGCAAATTGCGAAAATATACCTCTAGCAAAAATTTCCCCTTTTACAGTATATGTTAAAAGATTTGACCAGGTTTATAGGATACATTCCTTCTTGATTTCAAAACAACAAGAGTAATGTTTATAAAATAAATGGAGCAGTATATTCTCTCTGAATTCATTTCCTAGGCTTGCAGTGTCTTAAAATTCACTTTCACATCTATTTGACCATGTTACAGGTAAAAGAAAAAGTGGACTTCCTTGCTGGAAAACCAAGCATATTGGCATATATGTTATCATTATAATAACTGCTTGGTGTTTGTTGTTAGATATCCCCTAGTAAGAAGCCCTTCCATTCTTTATTATCTTTATTATTGTCCACATTGCTTGGATAGGTAGCCAACAGACTTCTTAACATCCTTCCATCGAGCCTTCCAACTTTTGAATAAGGCCATGGGGGTTTTGTATGGAAACTCTTTATAATTTGGCTATATAGGGGGTCTTATGGTTTGCTTTGTTTGTTTATAGTATTCTTATGTGTTTCACCATTACATTGAATTCTTCCTATGTTGTTTAATTGTCTTAAAGTGTCTTTTATTTGGAATTTTGGAGCCTCCATGGGGTATTCCCTCAAAAAGCCCAAGAAAGCGGGAAGGTTTGCAGGCCTGTTCCATATTTTAAGCTGTAACCTTGTTAGGAGCTTTAGAACTCATCAGGTCTTAAACTTAGAACGATAACTTCAGATACAGTAGAACTTCGATGGCTCGAACACCCAAGGGACCGATGAAAACAGTTCGAGACAAAGGGGTGTTCGAAATACCGAGATCGAACTGTGTTTAAACTTGAACAATGGGACCACAAAAAGGGTGCGAGTCATCCGTGGTGTTTGAGTTATTGCAGTTCGAGCCATCAAAGTTCTACTGTATTTATATTGGAATAACTGTGAAAAATTCTGTTTTTATACAATAACCTAAAACATCGATGGGTGCAGAGCCTGTGGGCTACTGCCTTTGAGAAAAAAATGGACAGAGCAAATTAAGGTAGAGGTATTTTGGCCTTAGTTTACTTTAAGTGGTCAACTACTTCAGGGTGGTGATTTTTTCATATTCACACTGGTTACTTTAGGGTTGGGTTAATGGTAAAGGTTAGGGTTCAAGGGTTAGATTTAGAATATAGTCAGAGGATTATAGCCGAATATGAAAGGGACCCCTAAGGATAAAGTAATCTAAGGCCAGTAATTTTTATTTAACATCAAAATTAACAGGCATTCACCCATATATATATATAACAAGTTAACAATCAAAACTGTATTCCTCGTATTAAAAAATTTGAAAAAAAGGGGGGCTTATTCATTAGGACAAAAACTGTGTTCAAAAACAAAGCTCTTGTAATGAAATTCTTCAATCTTTCATATGTACACAATGCAATCAATGTAAAAATGCCCCAACTATCAAAATCTCTGACAAATACAAGAAAAGAAGGTGGATCATTTGTTTGTACTGAAATGCAAACGAAAAACATGTTAACTCGATTGTTTACAGCTGGAAACTGTGATGCATACGCACACACAAATGATCAAAATCAAATCAATGACAGAAAAAGTATGAAATAAATAGGGAAATTGCTGTTTCTAGTGGTAATATTGTGGGGGCACTTAAGGATTTCAAACGAAATTAAGGGTAGATGGGTTGGGTGGGGCTTATAGACGAGTTTCCATTGGTGAATTTTCCCAAAAATATTGACGTCACAATGTAGATTTTTTGGAGTCATAATGTTATGTGACGCAATTTACATTGTGCTCCGATTGGAAAATCGTCTATTGCAGCAGGGGCGCTTAATACATATGTTTTATCGAAGCTCTTAAACAGACCGCAAGATTTAAGAACAGTAAGCAATTTTGAGATTCTTACATAGTCGCAAGGATTGTGGGCATTGTGGGGGAAGAAACCTGAAGTTCCAAGCTGGAATTTAGAAAATCAAATGGCATATCAAGCCGTACAAGGACAATCATTTCTTTTTGGTTTGACTGCTATTTTAAATACCCATTTAAACATATAAATTTTGAAGAACATTTTCAAAATTAATCTAAACACCACTCTCCTTTGACGATTATTTTGGTCAAAGTTTCGACCATTCGACATTAACAAGTTTCATGCAGAAAGTCAAACGTATGAACTGAGAAAGATTATATGCAGCAAGGAACTACTTCTTTCAATAATGTGCTTAAATCGACAAATGCTCTAATCAAACGAGATATATTCGTTACCATTTTGAAATTTTAATTTTTGTATGTGTATTAGCAACCAATATGGCGTCTCCCGCAAATCGACAAATATTTACGACATTTAGGCTAACCAATAAGTTATAATTTTAGACACATTTAAAAACATTAAAAACATTTTATGAAAGACTTTCGCATATCCTTTAAAAATTGGCATTCAATCTCATTAAGAATATTTTTCAACTTCTTGATGTTGACAAAGTACATTTGGCGGGAAATTCGATGGAATTTGTTAACAAGCTCTTATACATGTAGAACCATGATTTTATTTATATTTTTATATTTCATTTTTCTTTTATATACATATGCATAATTAGTATATCAAAAGTTTATAGTCCGAGTTTGTTATAGTCCGACTTTGTAATGGTCCGAGTTTGTTATGGTCCGGGTTTGTTTTAGTCCGACTTATCCAGTAACCGTAACATGTAGTAAAAGTGTAATAGCACCGCAATTAAAGTTACTTATAAATTTATCCATAGATACAGGCATTTTCCCTGATAAATTGAAAGAGGCTCAGGTTACACCTTTATTTAAAAAGAATGATCCTCTCTGTGTAAAAAATTACAGACCTGTCAGTGTTTTGCCTATTTTTTCAAAAATTTTCGAAAAAGTTTTAGAAATACAATTAGATGATTTTTTCGATAAAATATTTAATCCGTATCTTTGTGCGTTTAGACGAGGACATGGATGTCAGACCAAGCTGCTCAGACTGCTAGAAGACTGGAGAGAAGCTTTAGATAAAAATAGTTCATAGCCGCAGTTTTGATGGATCTTTCCAAGGCGTTTGATTGCCTACCTCATGAAATTCTGCTTGATAAATTATCGGCTTATGGCGTTACTTCAAACTCAGTTTTACTTTTAAAATCATATTTAACTAATAGGAAACAGCAAATAAAAGTTAATAGCATACTGAGCAGCTGGGCTGACATTCATAAAGGAGTACCTCAAGGATCTATACTGGGCCTCTTTTATTCAACGTCTTTATAAATGATATATTTTTGTTTATTGAAGAAGGTACATTATATAATTATGCAGACGACAATACTTTATCTTTTTGTTGTCCGGATTACGACCATCTAATAGCAACTTTGGAATCTGAATCAAATGAATTAATTGAATGGTTTAAAAACAATAAAATGCAAGCAAATCCAGACAAATTTCAGGTACTGGCTGTAGGTAAAAAAACATATAATAGAAATCCATGTAAAAATATACAAAATTTACACTTACTTGTGAAACTACTGTTAAATTGCTTGGAATAGATATTGATTATCAGCTAAATTTTGATTCACATATTAGTAATATTTGTAGGAAAGCATCACAACAACTTAATATTCTTAAACGTTTGGGTTCTTATCTGAATAGACTGAATAAATTAACAATTTTTCATTCATTTATTCTTAGTAACTTTAATTTTTGCCCTTTGGCATGGCATTTTTGTACAGAAAAAAAAAATCTAAAAAATTAGAAAAAGTGCAAGAAAGAGCACTCCGTTTTATATATGAAGACTATATCAGTTCGTATGATAATTTATTGTTAAAAGCTAATGTACCATCATTACAGATTCGTAGAATTAGAATTATGGCCTTAGAAACTTTTAAAATAGTTAATAAATTATCACCTATTTGTTTAAATAACTTAGTTACAGTTAAAAATTCTAAATATTCTTTCAGGTACAGTAATATTTTGGATATTCCACAGGTGAAATCTACACGGTGATATTCCACAGGTGAAATCTACACGGTACGGTATTAAATCTTATAAATTTGCAGCAGCTACATTGTGGAACAGCCACCCAGACCATTTCAGGACTGAAAATAGTTTTTCACAATTTAAGAGCTTAATGCAGTCCTGGAATGGTATGGATTGTCGCTGTTCTGCATGTAAGTAACCATTTTGCTGAAATACTTTTGCTTGGTGCTTTTTTTAAATTTTGCTTATGCCATATAGTTTATTAAATTTGATTCTTTGATGCAGGTGTCCATAGACAGCTTGAAACCTTGTGCCATATGTGCTGCTGTCTGTGGACCTCTGCATCACTGCTTATTTTATGTTTTAGTGCTAATTATTGCTTAATGCTTTGCTTCATGTGTGCTATTATGTGCTTATTTTATTTAAGATTTAATTCTGGTATATGTACATTGTCTTACAGCTTGTGAACTGTCTTTTATGGTAAATTGCCTGTCTTATGTGATGTAAATTTTGTTTTATATGTGCATGCTTTGTTGTTTTAATGTTAGTTATATGTTTTATGTATTCGGTAAAAAGCTCATTAGAGCTTATGTTGTAAATTTATATTATATGCCGAATCAAAATAAAGTTTTATCTATCTATCTATCTATCTATCTATCTAAATTCAAATTCAAAGTCCCTTGCAAAATTTTCGACCCGCCCACGTAAACTTACGCTGCTGTCTAATTAAGGTCTTTCCCGACTCCAGTCGGAAAGACCTTATAGTAATTCTTCTGATTATTATTATTATTATTATTATTATTTTTCTTCTTCTTCCGTAAGGTCTCTGTACGGAAAACCTTTTGACGTATCATTATCAAACTTCGCGTACTAACTGGAAGTTGGAAATTCTCTTTCGAATTTAGGGAACAGACGAAATATATTTTTAGTAACAGAGTTATCTCCCCGACTGCGGTTTTTCTTGTTATCAGGTAAACTCAGAAACCGTAACCGATATCAAAATTCTGAATGGGGGAAAATGTTTCTTTCATCCTCAGGATGATTTGTCATGCCAAAAAATTTTTTGGGGTCGCGACCCCGGTTACGCGTTTTTGACCCCTAATTTTGTCGATTTTCAAAGTTATCGGAATTTGATGAAATTTGGTATCCAGGTAGCTTTAATGACCCTTATTACAAATCTGGGGTTAAAAAAATTTTTCGTCCGCCATTTTCAAAATGGCCGCCATTTGAAATTTTGTTATTGCGATATCTCGGAAACGATAAAAAATTTCTGAAAACATTATATTGCAAAAATGTTCCTCTCATTGAGATCTACATTTTGTTCAATTGAACAAAAACTCTCCGATGAACCGTTTTTGAGTTATAGCCCTTGACGCGTTTCGGTAAATTGGTTTTTTGCGAATAACTTTTAAACGCTTACAGATAATATAGTAAACATATATGTTTAAAGTGATCAGCATGAAAAGACCTTCAATTTGAGTACCAGGTTGAAGGTCATCGGTGACCTTTGACCTTGACCTTTGACCTTGTTATCAGATGAACTCGGAAACCGTAATAGATGGCTGAAAAAGTATATGAGCAAAAATGTTCATCATGTCAAGGGCTACATTTGTCTCAAGAGGACCGAAGCTCTCCGATGAGTCCCTGAAGAGTTATTGCCCTTGACGCGTTTCAGAAATAGGTTTTTTGCGTATAACGTTTAAACCTTTACAGATAGTATGGTCTTGTAACATATCAAATTAATCAGCAAGAAGAGACCTTCAATTTGATCCCAAGGTCAAAGGTCATCAAGGTCATCGGTCAAGGTCATAGCCAAATTCACGTTTTTTTTTATCGTAAAATCTTTAAAATGATTAGAAATGGCTACTCTAATATATTAGAGACAATGTGCATCTCATCAAGATGATTTTAAACATGTGACATGACAAAACATAACATTAAACAAAACATTGACTGGGAAAGACCTTGCAATTGTTCTCTGAACAATTGTCCTTTCAACAGCTTGATAAAGTTACAAAAAAGTCGGAGAACATCGAGTACAAATCTTCGTAGATTGAGGATTGTTTTTGGTATATTGGGATATGGATCCATTTAGCAATGATCAGCAATGGGATATTTGAAACGAAATGGACTGGAATATAATCGGATAATTTGACCATGGGATATGGGATATTTCAATAATTATTGAGATATTTCCATTTCAAAGGGATATTTTAGTCCAGACTTACCGGGATATTCATATATTGGAAGCCCCTTAACACGCATAAGAATTAGCCCATCGAGCCCAAACACACTGACATCACTTAGCGAAAAAAGCTATCAATTATATATTGATAGAAACTTTAGTAAAGCGATAAACACGAAAGTAGATAACTGTAGTCCACAAAACATAACAGTGACACATAAACAAAAGTGACCTATTTAGATTTTTTTTAGTACAGATGCCTATGATGAGAAAGTACAAGTTACCCACAATAAAAGACTATATACAAATAATGAAGGTCTGGCTTATATTGTCAATGAAACATAAAGAGATAACAGTACAGTAAAAGTTAAATCATGATTACAATCTTGACCTGGAAAGGTAGACAATCAATCGACCACACACGTTACATTTCCTTCCTACACAAAGAAACTAGAGATTTTACAATGAATAGTTATCATACTGTACATATGACTGCTAAGTGGGTCCAAACTCAAGCTAATGACAATACTTCCCAAAATAGAAAATGCTATCAACATAATGAATGAGCAAACACATGCACAGCAAATTGCTATAATCAATGTAAATCGAAATGAGACGGAATAACAACTACATACTCAAATGCAGGCTAGTAAAATATCGATACAATATAACAAGCATAAGACTGCAACAATCCCTGGAATTAAGAACGTTACAGAAGAACTTGAGAGAATAAATATGTCCTACTTGTCAAAAATTAGCAGGGACTAAAGAGTGTTATGAATGGTACAATTTTGGCGGAATGTGTACTGTAGGACTGACAACTTTAGATAGATATATACACACTGATATGCCAGAAAAAAAATAGATTTTCTTGCAGACTTTGTCACGACAATCAGTTATATGCAGCAGGTTTTAGGAAGGCTCTCCAGATGAGAAAAGAAACTAAAAGATACAGACCAATTAAGCTGAAGTAGAAATAACCAGGCCAGCCTTGTCACTCCAGGAAGCACGGATTTTTTCCGAACTACACTGCACCTTTACCTAACTAAAAATAGCTCGAGTACTAAAACAACAATGTTAAAACAAGTAATAAGTCAGTCAGAATTCCAACCAAAAAGGTATGGTAAGAAATAAGGATAAACCCTGGTTAAATGGAGGTTCGTAAAAGAGACAGGTTTAGAAAAAAAAATCCATGAGAACAAAACATGACTGTGATATAATAAAATATAAACAGCAAAGAAACAAAGTTAACAATATAAAGAAAATAGCGAAAGAAAATTTGGAGAAAAATCTTGATCATATTATATTGGAAAATACGTCAAATTCCAAAAATGTACTGAAAAATTATGAAAATGCTTCGGACTTCTATTTGTTTGTGAGTGAATTGGTCCCGTTTATACTCCAATAAATTCCTTTAAATAGGCGTTTAATCCTATAGTACACGTGTTTCAAGGAGTAACCTCTAATCTGCATCATTTGAATCAAATATGGGAAGCCCTTATCCAAAAGTAGTGAACAAAGAAGTACACATTACAAAAAATGGGAGGCCACATCCAGTACAAAGGGCACCCACCAAGTGCTATACACGGAATGAAGCTTCAGTATTTTTAAGGGTTAGAATTTGATAAAAAAAACAATAAATTTCTATAAAACAAAGCAAGTCTGACTATTGAGCTGGTGAATACCCACGGGGATCTCTAGTCCACTACCAGAAGTGTCGACCCAATGGTTTCAAAAAGTTGCATGATAAACAGTAAATTTCATAATGCTGTACACGTGTTTAAGAAGACAGAGACAAACCTTTTCGAATTATGGGACAATATCTGACACAATTAGAATCTCAACATAAAGCTCCAACAGAATAGCTTATATATCACACAGGGGATCAATCTTGTCAAGCAAATTTTCAAATGCAAGATATGATAAATAATGTAAGAGTTCTTGAACTGTAAGTAACTCAACATATATGCATTTATACGGCACCCACTACTCAGACAACAAATCATGCTTACTAAACAGTCGACTACTGGATTACCAAAATTTCAATGTAAATATTCCATCACGACATCCGGTTAATAAGCCATTTAATGAAAGCCTTTATCAAAACTACCATATCCAAACTATAGGGCGGGCAATATATCAGGCTACACCTACTAGGCCAGTAGTTAAGAAATGTCAATTCTGCCCAAAGACCATTTTCCATGCAGAAAACCTGCAAAGGACCCCCAAATTAGGGGCCCGGGATGCAAATTGGTCTCGAGAGAGTCGGGGATGCTGAAAAGTGCTGGGAGGCAAGGACCCACCAAAAAAGATTAAAAAATTTCGAAATCCAATAAATCATGAATTCCGAATCTTCTAAAAAGACGGATCAGCAAATCCGATTGTTAGATCCCGGGCGGGAAGAGAGCGACGAGGAGGTGAGAAAGAGGGCACAGGCTCAAAGGTAGGCCAGACGCCAGCCGATTCTGAGGTGGCGCGACCTGCCTTGGGAAATATTCCAAGTGGCGGGGGTCAAGGAGACGAAAAGTCAGTATGGTGACGGTATGATTCTGACGCTGGAGAGGAAAGATGTAGGGACCAAGTTCTGGGCGTGCAGCAGGATGATCCGGGAAATGCAGCAAATACCGCAGAAAAAGTGGCACCTGCTCAAAATCGATAATTATGGGATGAAGAAGTCAAAGAAGATTGGGCATGAATACTTCGACTTTAAAGTGGCGATTTGAGGGAGCGTGGAAGAATCCTCTCTGATGGAGAAACAAAGATCAGCTGGCCGAGAAGGTGAAGCACAGCATTGAAGAAGCTGCAGACCTTATCAAGGTTGAGGACAATCGGGAGGCCTTGGGTGGGGTATTTGGCACAGTGGGTATCAAGCCCAAGACGCAGCAGGAAGTGGAAACTTTCATCAAGATAAGCTGGGGGAAAATCCGAAGCACAATTTCGGAGGGGCTGGCGGAAAAGAAGGGATTGAAAGCGGAGATAATCCTCCACATGGAGATGGTAAAGATCAGCCCGGCGACCGGCGAAAATATCTACGCCAACCCAAAATTCCAGTCGGCCTTGATGGTTATCACCGAGTCGGCAGATTTGGACGAAGTAATAGCGCGGATGAAGGATAAGGTCATTGAGAGCATGACAACTTTCCAGGCTAGGGGGAGCGGGCGGACATTTGGGCGCGTCGAGAAGATGGAGATTCAGCTGAATGAGCACAAGCCCCTCAAGGGAAGCTCATATATCCCACTTCCCAAGAAGCTCGCTGCCAAGAAGGCAATAGTCAATGTGTAAAATGAGGATCAGCAGTGCTTCAAATGGGCAATCCTCTCGGCCCTCCATCACGAGGAGGTGAATCAGAAGCACGAGACTTCGCGAGTCAAGCAGTACGAAAAAGCTCAATGAGTGGAGCAAGGTCAACGTATACGGATTCGAGAGAGAGGTCTACACTCTGAAGATATCCGGAAAAGATGATGCCGGGGCAAAGCACGTGGATCTCATGCTAGTGGGTAACGATGAGACGAAGCACTGCTGCTGGATGAAGAATCTCCCGCGGCTCTTGACGGCGCAGGTAAGCGAACACGATGGGGAAGCTTACTTCTGCCGCCGATGCCTGAACCACTTCACTCGGCAAGAAAAACTTGACCAGCACACGGAGTAAAGCGGGCAGAAGAAGGATTTGAAAATTGAGATGCCGAGCGAAGGATGCTACGTCAGCTTCCAAAACCACATTCGGTCGATGAAGGTGCCATTCGTCGTCTACGCAGACTTCGAATGCTCCACGACCAAGGTGAAGCCTGAACCGGCAAAGGATGGCGTAGACGGAATCATGCAGCTGCTGGGGCGCATGATGAAGACGACTATCCAGAAGGCAGAAGGGGCAAGCCGTCCAAACCTCATACCAAGATCCTCCAGAAGCACGTACCAGCGGGATTCTACTACCATATCAAGTGCTTCGATGAGACGGTATACGCCAAGAAGCCGGTGATCTACACCATGCAGAGGAAAGGTGGGGACGTGGGTCAGATCTTCGTGGATCGGCTGACGAAAGATATCCTGGAGATCTATCAGCAGAACGATTGCAAGAAGCCAATGGTGATGACGGAGGAAGATAAGATCGCCTTCACGGAAGCCACAAAGTGCTTCATCTGCGACCAGTAGCTTGGGTAGGATAGGGTTAGGGACCATTGCCACTTCACGGACAGATTCAGAGAGGCCGCGCACAACGAATGCAATCTGAACTATCAGGTGCCGAAATTCATCCTGGTCATCTTCCATAATCTGGCAAGCTACGATGCCCATCTCTTCATCAAGGCACTGGGCTACTGAGGGCAAGATCGACTGCATCCCCAATACGGAGGAGCGCTACACATCATTCACCAAGAGCGTGGCGGTCGGCTCATACAAGGATAAGAAGGGAAAGAGAAGACGCCCTATCAGCACCTGCGATTCACCGATAGCTTCAAGTTCATGTGGCAAGCCTGCAAAAGCTGGTAGAATCCACGCCGGCCGATGCTTTCACCAATATGAGGCGGGAATTTCGGGCCAAGTCGATGGATCCGGGGTTCTTCAAGATTTGGCACTTTGAGTCGGAGAATGGGCGAAACATCACCTTGCGCGAAGTGATCGACCTGGAAAAGCTGAAGCATATCTTGACGCAATCGGAAGACTATGAGCTTGGGAGTAGATATATCAAGGGGAGAAAGTTGATAAGGATGCTCAGCTGACGCTCTTGCAGGATTACTTGGCCCGCACCAATACCCTTAGGGAGTGCCCGATGAGATATTACCATCGCCACGACTTCGGGAGGTATTGGACTGGCGAGAAGATCGGCCTCCAGAATATCAGCCACCGCATCCGGAATACCTTATGCGCAGACCATATGATCGATATCGATATGAAGAATGTGCATCCGACTCTGCTCTCCTGGTATTGCCACGTAAATGGGGTGGCATGCACGGGGCTCGACGCTTATCGCGGACCTGATGGCCTACGAGGGAATCAGCTGGGACGATGCCAAAACCTACCTGCTCGCTATCATTAATGGGAAGATCGTCAGACTCAAGCATGACGCACCAGCCTGGCTCCGGGACTACTGTGGGGATGAGGAAGATCATGGAGGATGTGATCAAGCTGAATCATGACCTGCATAAGCTCGCCTGTGAATCCAAGGAGAAGAGGGAACGGACTACAATATCGAAGACACGACCGTGAATTACGTCATGTGCTCCCTGAAAAATAAGGCTCTGATGGCGGCCTTCGATTACCTGACCGAGCAGGAGATCGAGATGGGGGCGCTCGTATTCGATGGGCTGATGATTCATGAGAAGGGGATCCAGCACACCAGGATGCCCGAGATTGTCTAAGGCGGCACTCAGAGGGTGAAGGAGGTCGTCGGGGCAGATGTCACCTTCACGGTCAAGGAGATAGATGAAAGGACGATATCCTCACCGTGGAGATCGGACAGAGAAGCCATCACTTAGACCTGCTGCTACGCAAGGGTGTATACCCCTTCGACTATATGGATAGGTTTGAGAGGCTCCAGGAGACCAAGCTTCCACCCAAGGAAGCCTTCTTTAGCACGCTCACCGGCGAGCATATCAGCGAGGAAGATTACGCTCACGCTCAGAGGGTCTGGGGTCCTTTGGGTGCAAGACCAGATTATCACAACCTCTATCTGGAGACTGACGTAGTCTTGCTCACCGACGTCTTCGAGAATTTCCACAAAATCTTCATGAAGCACTATGGACTCGATCCGGCACACTACTACACAGCGTCAGGGTTAGCTTACGACGCCGCGCTCAAGGTCAGCGATATCAAGCTTGAGCTTCTCACCGACCCCGATATGCTGCTCATGGTTGAGAAGGGGG